>SJYC01016375.1:0-63144 GCA_006408675.1 Madoqua kirkii | reverse complement strand
CCCTCACCTTACACCCTCCCTCTCCTACCCTCCTCCAAAGGCAAGCCTCAGCATCCGCATCAGCCAGGGCAGCGGGACACACCCCTCCTTCCTGCTCCATCCAAGACATGACCCTCTGGACCTGAGGCAGGTGCCTAGGAGCTCAGGTCCTTCCAGGAATGCCCAGCAGAGAGGGAACCTGTTCCCTCATGGCTCCATCCCCTCACCTCATTGGCATCTACCTGCCCTGTGCGGAAGGAGGGAGGGGGAGCATTGACTCAGCTGGGACTCCCAGAGAGAGGCCAAGTTGACTGGGAGGGGTGAGGAAGGAATAAACAGAGTGTTTGTCCTTAGCGTGGGGCTCTGGGGCTTCTCCAGTGTTACCAGACCAGAAAACAAGAGCATCGAGTTCCACAGGTTTTGGAGGAGCAAAGACTGAACAACTTTCCACAAGGTGGTCTTCTCAGAGCCTTTAATGTGTAAATATGCAAAGTCTTTAATTCAGACTTAAATTGAAAAAAGTAGGGAAAACCACTAAACCATTCAGGTATGACCTAAATCAAATCCCTTACAATTATACAGATACAGTGGAAATGACAAACAATTCAAGGGATTAGATATGCTATATAGAGTGCCTGAAGAACTATGGATAGAGGTTCATAACACTGTACAGGAGTCCAAGATGGAAACCATCTCCAAGAAAAAAAATGCAAAACGGTAAAATGGCTGTCTGAGGAGGTCTTACAAATAGCTGAGAAAAGAAGAGAAGTGAAAGGCAAAGGAGTAAAGGAAAGATACATCCATCTGAATGCAGAGTTCCAAAGAATAGCAAGGAGAGATAAGAAACCCTTTCTAAATGATCAATGCAAAGAAATAGAGGAAAAACAATAGAATTGGAAAGACTAGAGATCTCTTCAAGAAAATTAAAGATAACAAGGAAACATTTCGTACTAAGATGGGCTTAATAAAGGACAGAAATGGTATGAACCTAACAGAAGCAGGATATAAGAAGAAGTGTCAAGATATTAAGAACAATACAAGAAAGATCTTAATGACCCAGATAACCACCATCAATCACCTAAAACCAGACATCCTGGAGCCTTGGGAAGCATCACTAAGAACAAAGCTCTTGGAGGTGATGGAATTCCAGCTGAGCTATTTCAAATCCTAAAAGATAATGCTGTGAAAGTGCTGCATTCAATATGCCAGCAAACTTGGAAAACTCAGCAGTGGCCACAGGACTGGAAAAGGTCAGTTTTCATTCCAATCCCAAAGAAAGGCAATGCCAAGGAATGCTCCAACTACTGCACAATTGCACTCATCTCACATGCTAGCAAAGTAATGCTAAAAATTCTCCAAGCCAGGCTTCAGCAGTACGTGAACTGAGACTTTCAGATGTTCAAGCTGGATTTAGAAAAGGCAGAGGAACCAGAGTTCAAACTGCCAACATCCATAGAAGCAAGAGCGTGCCAGAAAAACATCTATTTCTGCTTTGTTGACTATGCTAAATAAAACCTTTGACTGTGTGGATCACAAAAAACTGTGGAAAATTCTTCAAGAGACTGGAATACCAGATCACCTTACCTGCCACCTGAGAAATCTGTATGCAGGTCAAGAAGCAAGAGTTAAAACTGGACAAGGAACAACGAACTGGTTCCAAATTGAGAAAGGAGTATGACAAGGCTGTATATTGTCACCCTGGTTATTTGACTTCTATGCAGAGTACATCATGAGAAATGCCAAGCTGAATAGAGCACAAGCTGGAATCAAGATTGCTGGGGGAAATATCAACAACCTTAGATATACAGATGACACCACCTTTACAGCAGAAAGTGAAAAAGAACTAAAGAGCCTCTTGATGAAAGTGAAACCTGGCTGAAAACTCAACATTCAAAAAACTAAGATCGTGGCATCTGGTCCCATCACTTCATGGCAAATATGGGGAAACAGTGAGAGACTTTATTTCCTTGGTTTCCAAAATCACTGCAGATGGTGACTGCAGCTATGAAATTAAAAGATGCTTGCTTCTTGGAAGAAAAGCTATGACAAATCTAGACAGCATATTAAAAAGCAGAGACTACTTTACCGACAAAGGTCTGTATTGTCAAAGCTATGGTTTTTCCAGTAGTCGTGTATGGATGTGAGAGTTGGACCATAAAGAAAGCTGAGTGCTGAAGAATTGATGCTTTTGAACTGTGGAGTTGAAGAAGACTCTTGAGAATCCCTTGGACAGCAAGTGGATAAAACCAGTCAATTCTAAAGGAAATCAGTCCTGAATATTCATTGGAAGGACTGATGGTGAAGCTGAAGCTCCAATACTTTGACCACCTGATGGGAAGAGCTGATTGATTGGAAAAGACCCTGATGCTGGGAAAGATTGAAGGCAGGAGGAGAAGGGGATGACAAATGATGAGATGGTTGGCTGCCATCACGGATTCGATGGACATGAGTTTGAGCAAGCTCCAGGAGTTGGTGATGGGCAGCGAAGCCTGGTGTGCTACAGTCCATGGGATGGGACCACAAAGGGTCGGACAGAACTGAGCGACTGAACTGAACTGAGTGCTGCGGCAGGTGGCCCAGGATGGAGGAAGGACGGAGGAGCCAGACTGGGGGGCGGGGCAGGGGGTGACCCAGGACTGGACTGGAAGACGGAGTCTGCCAGCCTGCCTTCCGCCTTCCAGCCACTCATTCATTCGTTCCTGAACAGTCGTGGAGCTCTCACTTTGCATCGCCCTGGCGGAGCTGACTGGGTTCCGAGAGAGGGAAGGAGGGCGGGAGACTGACACCCAGCCCGCCCGCCAGGCTCTCAGGGCGCAGGGGTGGGGCGGCCGGCGTACGCCGGCGAAAGCTGGGCGCTTGGGGGCGCGGACGTTCTGTGCCACTTTGAGGAACAGCATTTAGCCTCCCTTCAGCCAGGCAAGCGCTCCCACAGCGGCTTTGGCCGCCTTCCTCCATTGGGCCTTCCCTGTCCTCAACTTGCCAGGCCTGGAGCTCCCGGCTTGCTACCCTCGGGGCCCGACTTGCACCCTTGCCTGGGAAGGGCTTAACTTGCGTGAGTCAGTGTCCACGCTTCGGTTCCCACAGCGCCCGGCCAGACAGTGGGCGGGGCCGGGGCGGGGCCAGGGGCGGAGCCAGACTGATCTCTGCCAGGCGCTCAGCCCCCGAGCCGCTCAGCGCCCAGAGCCTCAGAGGCGCGGCGGGAGCTCGGCTGGTGTTGGCCGGCCGCTCCGAGGGCTCCCGCGGCCCGAGGTCGCCCGTGCTCGGAGTTCTCCCGCCGCCCGAGACCTCCCTCTGGCTGCGGTCTCTAGAGCCCCGAGATCTCCGGGGCGGGCCGGGGTCTCCGCCCCCACCATGCGGCCGAGGAGGTGAGTGTGTGCGCGGCCGCGTCCTGTAGGTTCGCGGGACTGAGCGGAGGCGCGGCGCCGAGGCGCGGCGCCGGGAAGCGAAGTTCTCGCCGGGGACCGGTCGGCTGGCGGGGCAGCGGAGGCAGGGCGGCCTCGGGCTGGGCCGCGGCAGGTGCGGTTACGTGCGGGCGGGAGGGCGGCGAAGGACGGTGGCCTTGTGCGGGTGTGTGCTCGGGCCGGGTCCCCGCCGAGGGAGGGAGAGCGGAGAGCTGAGAAGACGCAGCGACCCAAGCTCACTTCCCCCCTTGCCCTCCCCTTCCCAGCGGTTACCCAGAGGAAAGAAGGGCGTGACCGCGCTGTGGCAAACTCGCTCATTTACTTTCAGCGCCGGCTGGTGCCCACAGCCCCCGAAGCCTGGACTGTCCCCCACTATCCGCCCCCTGCTCCCAACTCCCCCTCCACTTTTGGCCAAAACGCTGCCTTCACGGAATCTTGCTGTCTTTGCTCTGAACTCTCCAGCTCAACCCAATCTAGACTCTTTCACATAATTCACTTATTTTATTTTTGGCCGCATTCGGTCTTCATTGCTGCATGCGAGCTTTCTGTAGCTGTGGCAAACAGAGGGTCCTCTCTAGCTGTGCTGTGCGGCCTCTCATTGTGGCGGCTTCTCTTGTTGTAGGGCACGGCTTCTAGAGCATGTAGGCCCAGTAGCTGCAGCTCAGTGACTGTCTCTTATACACATCTAGATGTGTATAAGAGACAGCCTCCGTCCCCCCTCCTCCCACGCCCTTCCCCCCTCCGTCCCGTCGTCGGTCCCACCACTTAGTCTCCCTAGTTAGAAATGCAGGTAAAGATTATTCCCTCAAGAAAGGAACATAAAAGTACTGGGATGTCACAGCCACCAGCCGCCATGCCCCTGGGCAGGTAGCCCCCTATGTGCTTTCTCCTATCTGACTCAGGGAGCTGTGGGCTGGGGCAGGGGCAGGGAGGTGACAGGTGAGGCAGGGGGCACAGCTGGGGTGTGCAGGGTGCAGAGGCTCCCAGACTGAAGGTGCCAGGAGCCTGGGCGCACCGAGCTGCCCACAGACTGGGGTGGAGCCACCAGACTGACTGTGCTCCTTCAGAAGGTTGTCCTGGGGCTGCTCGGACCTTGCCTTGAGGCAAGCATCTTACACCCGGTCTTTCAAATTTCAAATGCTGGAAAAGTGGTTTTTTTCTTTCTTTCTGATCTTATACAGTTTCTTGGACCCCATCCCTGCGAAGCCACACTACCAAGGGTCTGGTGACCCCTCTCAATACCCTTTATCACACTCTCAAAATTGCTGTGAGGGGCATTCTGTTAACCCAGAGCTGGTCCCTGGCAGGGGCTTGCTGTGCTGGGCAGGGAGGCTGTGGTCCTGGCTCCTCTCCCTGAGTTCCTGGCTGCCCCAGGGACCCTGGCTGATGGGCTGGCTGGTTGTGGATGTATTCCCATTTGGATGATGTGTGTAATCAGCCCTTGCCTAGTCTGGAAGAAGCAAGACTCACCTGGCTTTCTGGTTGTTTCTTCCCAGTCCTGGACTGCTCCTCCTGCTGCTCTGGGGCCTGCAAGCTGGTAAGTGCAGGAGGCGCTCCTAGGGAGGCTTCCAAGCCCTTCAGTGCTGAGCAGTAGGACCCGGGGCGGAGGCAGGTGTCAGTGGGGCCCTCCTCACAGGCCTGCCTGCTTTTCCAGGGGCCCTTATGAGAAAGCTGGGCCCCCAAGCCTGGGGTAATGTGTAGGACTGACAGCCACTCAGGGGACCACTCCACCAGCCCCCAAGGTTTTGCTTTGTTTCATGTTTGGGGCAAGCACAGTCCAGTTCCACCCAAGTGTTTCAGAACCTCCACTTCCCAGAGGAGCCAGGAGCTGGTCTTCTTGTTTCTTGTAGCCCCCGTGCTCCCCAAAGCCACCAGCATCCAGGAGAGCATGAAATGAGGTGCGGCACCACAGTGGAGATCAAGGCCTTGTCCGGCCCTCCAGCCCGCAGAGGCACGGGCCAGGGCGCACGGCTGCTCTCCCTGCTGTCATCCCTATGGCTGGGGCACCCCAGAGGCTCGCTGGGCCTGCACTGATGGAGCACAGGCAGCATCACAGTGATGCTGAGAAGCTTATGCTTTCTTTCAAAATTTCTAATTTTTTTTAAACCTTTTTATTTTGAATTCGTTATAAAAAATCCCAAGAAGTAGCAAAAACCATGAGGAGCAGTCCCAGTGCCCGGCCTGATCCTCCCAAGGCTGGCCTCCCGCTTGATCACAGGAAACCAGCCCTGGTCCTCCATTGGAGCAGTTCACTGCCAGGGTCCGAATGTTTAAAATACTTTGGCTTCCCTATGTGGTTCTTATTAACACATTCCTTTCCTACTGACATGAGTCACAATTGGAGTTTGAGTCTTGCAACTCAGCAGCTCCCCCCCTCCCCTGCCGCCCCCCCATAGGATGACGTCAAAGTTGGGGGTCAGGTGCGGAAGATGACTTCTGTTCTCTGTGGGTGGTTGCAGAGAGTCAAGAAGAAGTCCGAGCGATGGTGGGCAGCGATGTCCGGCTCCGCTGCATTTACCCTGAAGGAAACAGCTTCGATTTAAATGACCTTTACGTTTACTGGCAAATCAGCGTGGCGGGCAAAGGGAATGCCGACTCCGTGGTGACCTACCACCTGTCCGGAAACAGCTCTGCCAGCCACGGTGACAACCACTATAAGGACCGGGCCCAGCTGTCCTTAGACAGCATGAAGCGAGGCGACTTCTCTCTGCTCCTGCGTAACGTCACCCCCCAGGATGAGCAGAAGTTCAACTGCCTGGTGTTTCAGAAATCCTTGAAATTAAAAAAGATTTTGGAAGTTGCGGTCACGCTGCACGTGGCAGGTAAGACAGAGGAAGCGGCCAAGCTGATTTCATCCCAGACTTCTGTCCAGGAAGAAGTGTCAGTAAGACCTGTTTCCTGTGGCTCTCTCACCTGTGTGTTCCCTTAAAGAAAACCCCGATCCCTCTGTGGCCTGGTGTTTAACTGTGTGTACAGCTAAGGGGAGCGAAGATCATTCAACCCCTGAGATGTTTTCCAGCATCCGAGGCTGCCCTGCTTCCATACGGGAGTTCCCCATCTTGCTGTCTTTGCTCTGAACTCTCCAGCTCAACCCAATCTAGACTCTTTCACATAATTCACTTATTTTATTTTTGGCCGCATTCGGTCTTCATTGCTGCATGCGAGCTTTCTGTAGCTGTGGCAAACAGAGGGTCCTCTCTAGCTGTGCTGTGCGGCCTCTCATTGTGGCGGCTTCTCTTGTTGTAGGGCACGGCTTCTAGAGCATGTAGGCCCAGTAGCTGCAGCTCAGTGATGGGCTCAGTAGTTGAGGCTCCAAGCTCAGCAGCACAGGCTTAGTAGTTGTGGTTCACAGGCTAAATTGCTGTGCAGCATGTGGGATCCTCCCTGATCAGGGATCAAACCTGCGTCTCCTGGAATGGCAGGCAGATTCTTTACCACCGAGCCACCAAGGAAGCCCCCCAAACTAGGTTTTTTGATGAAATAAGAAACCAGTGCTGCAAGGCACTAAATGAGGTCAGGAGAGTCAGAAAATGAAAGCGTCTCCAGCAGGCTGCTTGGGGCATCATTCAGTGGACGCGGGATCGCCAGCTGTCCATGTCACTAGACTCAAATGAGGCCAGCCCCACTGGGGCAGGAAGTGGGCACTGGTAACTGCTCAGCAGACTCAGTAGCCTCCTTATTGACCTGGGGGGTGGTTCTTGGGCAGAACGGAGCCTGTGCTGCTGATGAGACCACAGTTTTGGTCCTGCCCCTGCTCCAGCATCATGGGCTCAATGGCTGCCTCCCACCTGCCCTGGCACTTGGCATGTGTCCCCCCTTTTCTGACCTTCAGGACCTGGCACCCCTCAGCCCGTTTCTTTCCCTGCAGCAAACTACAGCATGCCCGTGGTCAGTGGCCCATCACAGGACGAGGAGCTCACTTTCACGTGCACGTCCACCAACGGCTACCCGCAGCCAAACGTGTACTGGATCAACAAGACGGACAACAGCGTGCTGGATGGCGCCCTGCAGAACAGCACGGTGTCCCTGAATGCACGGGGCCTGTATGATGTGGTCAGTGTCCTGAGGATCGGGCGAACCCCCAATGTCAATGTGGGCTGCTGCATTGAGAATGTGCTGCTACACCAGAACCTGACGAGCGGCCAGGCAGGTGAGGTCCCAGGGAACCCCATGGCACTGCATGCTGACCCCAACCCAAGGCCGGGCCGGGGGTGACTGGGCAGGAGACAAAGCCTCTATGAGGAGACTGGGCCGCAGCATCAGAGGGGCAGGGAGGGGAGGTGAGAGTGTCACCATGCCGAGAGCAGGAGCTGGCTGGTGCTCAGGGGTCAGTTTTGGTGACCCATTTCACAGGTGGGGGACTGAGGCTCTGAAAATCTCAGAAGCCACAGAACGAGGCAGCAGCAGCACTGGGATGGAAGCCCCGTCCAGCATGGGCCCCTTCCACACTCTTTGGACATGTGCCCCCTAAGAAGCCAGAACAACTCCTCCACCAGCAGGTCTAGCTGGGCCCAGCCACTGCCCAAGGCCCCCCGTAGAAGGGTGCAGGCGGGTGACTCCTTTGTAGAAGCCATAGGCCCTCTGGGTCTGTGAGTCCCTGTCAGCAGGGTTGAGATGCTGGGGAAGGAGGGCAGGAGTTGGGGGGTGGGGTATAGGCCTGCCTGGAACCGAGAAGCACCCTGGCTGCCGGGAGCGTCTGGCCCAGGCATTCTCCTGGGATACGGGTGCAGCCCTGTGGCCCAGCAGTCACGGTCCTCTAGCTGCACTAAAGGCCTCCTCTGACTCTGAGTCCCAGCAGGATAGTCGGAGGCGGTGGGGTCTGTCTCTTATACACATCTGCTCCGTTCTGCCCAAGAGCCACCCCCCAGGTCAATAAGGAGGCTACTGAGTCTGCTGAGCAGTTACCAGTGCCCACTGGTCTCCTGGGGTCGTGGTCTCAGCCTGGCTGCTCTGGGGAATAACTGGGAACCCCTGTCCCCCCTCATCGCGGGCACACACTCTCTGAATCAGCACCTCTGGAATGTGTTGAAAAGCTTCCAGGGGGTTCTAAGGCACATGAGGGGCCTCGCCACTGTCTGGTTTGTAGCTTCTCCGGGTTTGGGGAAACATGGGGGCACTTGTCACAAGCCGCCCAGGGAGGGTGTTGCCTGTCTGCCCCTGAGAACCGCTCCCCAAGAGGCACCATGGTGGGGCACTGGGACGGGGGGCTGGCCCCCTCATGCACTTCCAACAGATTCGGGGTGGCACAGCCACTGTGGAAAACGGTCTGCTGGTTCCTTAAAAAGCTAAACACGGGATCAGCAGTGACCCAGCAGGTCCACACACCTGGGTGTGTGGCCAAGGGCTCTGGAAGCGAGACTCAGACAGATACCTGTACGTGAATGTTCACAGCAGCTTATTCACAGTAACCAAAAGGTGGGGACGCCCAAGAGTCCATAGGTGGATGAAGGGGTGAGCACAGAGTGTCCATCCACAAGGTGCAGCGTTGCTCAGCCACGCAAAGGAGCGAGGCTCTGAGCATGCTACAGCGTGGATGAGCCATGAAAATGATGTTCAGTGGGAGAAGCCAGACAGAACAGTCCTCATAGCGGGACTCCACTGATGCAAAATGTCTGGAATAGGTAAACCCAAACAGACAGGAAGTAGATTAGAGTTTGCCAGGGGGCTGGGGGAGGGAAGGGCTTCCCAAGTGGTGCAGTGGTAACGCAGGAGACTCAGAAGACTTGGGTTCGATCTCTGGGACGGGAAGATCCCTTGGAGAAGGGAACGGCAACCCACTCCAGTATTCTTGCCTGGAGAATTTCGTGGACAGAGGAGCCTGCAGGCTGTAGTCCATGGGGTTACAAAAAGTTAGACACGACTTAGCAACTGAACACGTGTGCATGCCTGGGGGAGGGGGTGGGGAGTGACCGCTGGTGGGCAGAGGGTTTCCCTTTGTGACATGAAAAGTTCTGGAATCAGATAACAGTCGTGGCTGCATGAACCTGTAAATTAGTAAACGCCACTGAATGGTTATAAAATGGTTAATTTTGTTCTGTGACTTTCACCATTTCTTTTTTTAAAGCCAGCAATTAAGCTAGAAAGAATTAAAATTTAAAAAGCCAGGAAGACTTATGCTTCCTTCCACACCATCCCCAGGTGTGTACCTCTAGGAAGCACTGGGGTTACAGGGCTCACCGGTGGGCTGAGGGAAAGGGGCGTCCCAAGAAGAGGTGAAGGCTCACCTGAAAGAGGAAATCTTTGTCTCTGTCAGCTTTGTAGCTTAAAACCCACCAAGTACCTCTAGGAAGTCTTGTTGGATCAGTGCTTCTCTTAGCGACCAGTCCTTCAGGATGGAAAAAAAACCCTTTTCCTCCCTATCTATAAGCCCTGCATGATTTTCCTCTTCTGCAGAAATGTTCACAGGAACCAAGGACACCATCACAGAGGACCCAGTCGATGGCAGCCACAGCGGGGAACACCAACCGGTTCTTAGCGTCCTTGTTGTGCTGGCCGTGCCCCTGGCTCTCGCCACAGGCTGGCTGTGCAGGAGCAGGTGTCGGCCCAGAAGCTACACAGGTATGGGGACGCCTGTGCTGTGGACAGCGCACTTCTGTGTTGTTGGGGTGTGGGGCTGCCTTTCCCGAGATGTTTATAAGCTCTGAGAGGTGTCGCTTTCACGAGACACGCAGTTTAACCGCGCTAACAAGCGTGAGCGTAGTAGCTGCAGCACGCCCCTGGATGTGATTTCAGCCTCCAAGATCCTGACGCTGCCCACCCCAAAAGGGAAGGCCAGCTCGTGGGTTTGGGGGAGGATGGAGGACTCTGCAAATGTGGAGGTCAGGTCGCAGTGCCCCTGTGGAGGCTGAGCTGCCTTCCAGTCCCTTCAAGGCCTTCTGTCCAGCTCTGGCCAAACTCAGACAAATACAGAAAGTCTGGGGTTTGGCTACGTGAAACGAAGAAGCAGGGCTCACAGTGGGAGCGGGAAAGCCAAGAGTGTGGACCCTGGAAGCACCCAGGGGTCAGCGAGAGGGGCTGAGGGCTGGCTTGGGCCCAGCACAGTCTTCCCAGGTCAGCCTGGAGGTGGAGGTCAGCGGGCATCTCCAGAGGTCCTATTAACAGAGTCAGAACACACTGAGACCCCCGCAGAGAGTGAGGAAGGGGAGCACGGTTGGACTCAAGACCCAGCTTGTGGTGGGAGGCCCACCTGAGAGGGTTTCCACCTGTGGCCCTGGGGTGTCCCCCTGGCTTCCAGCTTCCACCTGCTAGAGAAATCGCCTGGCGCCCTGGAACCCAGGCCGTGAAAGCCCTCAAGCCTCTCCAGGTGCTTCCCACCTGACCTCCTACAAAGTCTCATCCTGGGACTCAGGGTGGCCTGAGAAGACCCTCACCTGAGCAGGAAGCCAGAGGAGGGTTGAGTGGGGGGAGGGTACTGAGCATGGAGCCCTTGGGGTCTTCAGACAGGCCTTGCTTCACTACCCCACCCTGAGCATTTATGCTTAATTCCTGCAGGTGCCCAGGTGGAAAGGCCGGACCTGGCACTCGCGGGTGAGTTTGCTGGGAGGGAAGGAGATGTGTGGAGGAAGCCCGGATCACTCAGGCCGGGTGGCTGGGTGCTTGTCTCTGCACAAGCGTGGCTCAATGACCAGGAAATAGGTGCTTCCAGTGCACAGCTGGTGAAACGCCTTCCCTCCTGGCATGCTGCCCTGTCCTCTGCTGACTCTGGGATTTTCCAAATGTTCGCAGGAGCAGAGAGCCTGGAGCATGAGGCCCCCCCTCCACACCCTGTCTCCATTCCCCTGTCTCCCTCCATCAGAGCCCTTGGGGTGGGGCTCTCCAGCAAGTTCAGATCCTTTGTGCAGACGAGCACCTCAGAGTTCCCACACAAATGTCACGTGGCTCCTGCCCTGCTCTGGGAAAGTATCACTCACAGAGCCTTTGGTTTTGGTTTCCCACTGACAGGTGCCTCGGGCTGCCAGGGCCTTTGGGGTCCCGCCAGCCGGCTCCATGCCTGAAGCCAGTGGCCTCACCTCTCTGAACCCCGTTCCCCGCCAAACGCCCTTGAGAAGGGTTGTCAGGGGAGGGTGAGCACAACCCACGTGACGTGCCTGCCCACCTGTTCACCCAGGTGATTCCCAGCCCGCGGCTGCCTAGTTCCACAGCAGATTCACTCCCGAGGCCTGACCCCGAGGCCCATCCTGGAGGATGCGGGACACAGCTTGCTAAGGAATGCGGGCCCGCAGACCTGAGAGTCCAGTGTGCATTGCCTACGGGCGTTCTCAACCCTGCTTTCACTGTACTGGGCCTTGAGAAGACTAGTCTCTGCCACCAAAATGAGAATGAGTGGATCCAGGCTCACGCCCTCTCCCCTCTTTCCTTCCTAGAGCACGTGTGATGAGGGACCCCACAGGACGAAGCTAGGGCTCCCAGGAGATGCCGCCAGCTGGGATGTCGGATGGCAGCTTGAGAACTGACTGGGACAGGCCAGGCAGAGGGGACCATCTGCGCCAGAAGCTCGGGGCTGCATGGACACTGGCCTCCTGGCATCGGGGGGATGTGAAAGGCACCCTTGGAAGGACCACGCTGATCCCGGGAGTATGTGCCAGCTGCTGCCCCGATCCCAATGAACCTTTCAAAAGTTTGGCATGGTGGCTCCCCAGGGCTACACGTGCCCCCAAGTAGGTGGGCCTCCCCACCTTTGCCACCAAACACAGAACAAGAGAAGGGCCATGACAGTTGCTTCCTGCTACCAGCCCCGGACCCAGCTCGCTGTGGGATGAACTCCTGAAGCTGGAGGAAGAATGTCTGCTTCAGGAAGAGGTGTGCGGGAGCCCTCTCTTCCGGATGATCCGTGCTGGGCAGTGGTCGCTCCAGGTGCAGCGGCCACTCTCTGGGTCTGCGTGTGAGGCTCCCACCCCACCTCCAGCCCAATGGCCCTGTGTCTGTGTGCATGTTCTGAAGCACAAAACAGGAAGCACTGGAAAGCCCCCCTGAATTCACTTCTCTCCACGATGCTCACTGGGAGGAAAACTCGACCTCCTTTGTTTTGGTCACAAGCTAGGTTTCCCTCCTCAGAAGCACATGGAATTTTAGGAGAAGCTCTGTGCTGGGCTGAGCAGCTGGACAGGGCAGCCAAGGGTTTGGACTGTACTGTAGGGGACATGTGGGCGGGTCTGGGACAAGCATTTCCAGTGGACATCAGTGTGGACCGTCATGATCCTTCACAGTGGGGCCAAGGGTGGACAGAGGGTGACCTCCCGGCCACGGCAGCTTTTCTTCAAACATGACAGACATGCCCTCAAATCTCGCTGGGCAGCCCCTGCCAGCCCCACCTGTGCCCCCACCTGCCTCCCCTGAGGAACTGCAGGGCACAGCAGCAACCTTGCCTCACCCAGGGGGTCCCTGGAGCCCACCAGGCCCGCTGGGTGACCAGAGTGGAGCCGTGGCCAAGTCCGGGGGCAGGTGGCCCGATGCCTTGGCCCTGCCCAGGTGGTTTCCACGTTAATCCCCGGACTGCATCCAGCAGCTCAGTGTTCCCAGCAGGTTCTGTGATGGAGTCTGCCGGGTCGCCTGGTGGACGCCACACTCCCCACACAGGAAACAGGCCTGTCGCCCTGTGGTCATTCGGCACCCACAGGCATGTGAGACCCGCACCTCCCAGACCCAGACTCGCAGCAACCTCAACACGGCGGCTTGGCGTGGGTCCTGAGTCAACGGCGTTTCAAGAATCCTGCGTGTGTTTGTACCAAAAGCCCTCACATGGCCTGTACATGAGTGTGCTGTGGGATCCACACAGACTTTTAATATGAAAGCATTAGAAGGCATGTGTGGTTCCTCAGAGAATGTCAGAAGGGTGACTCATGGCATCTCGAGCAAGAAGCCCGAGCGGCAGGTGGGAGCAGCCAAGTGAATACAGGCAGGTGGGCGTGGCCCGTCCGCAGTGACTGTGCTGTGACGCCAGGACAGGCACCCAGGAGGGCTGCTCCGCCACCCTGCTGGAGGCCCTGCCTGCAGACCCTGAGCAGCCTCTGTTTGCAGCGGGGAGGGGGAGGGGGCGTCTCAGCCTGGCAGGATGGGCAGCTGCGGGGAGACCGAGTCTGATTCCAGCTTCCAGTCAGAAGCAGTGTCCTCGGGGAAGCAGCAGGGCTGGCTCTCTGGCTCAGGCCACCTTGACACCCTGGCCCGGGAGGGCCCCTAGGGGCTCTCTCCCACTTGCCTGTGGGCTCTGCCTTGGCCCTGGCCTTCCTGAAGCTGAGGCCACGCCAGGGTCATCATCTTCCTGCTGGGCTCCGACCGACCCTCCTGGCTGCCTCTGGGCCTCTGGGGCCGTAGCAGTGCCCGCTCTGTCCAGCTCGCACAGGTCACCCCCAGCCAGTTCACCCTGGAGCCTCTGCTTGTGTCTCAAGCTGTGTTATGGATAGCATGTGAGTGCCAAGTTTTGACATTTTTGGAAGCCTGGTTCCAGAGAATATAAGCTATTGGCATGCCTGGGTCCAGACACTTTGGTCAACACGTGGACCAACTCAGTCCTCTTGGCCAGCCCTGATTGCGGTGGGAGACCTGGGCCCTGCCCCTCCAGAGTGGCCCCATCCCCTGGGGGACATGGGTCAGTGTGGAGGCATTTGGTCACTCTTGGGGGTTCCTACTGATGGTGGGGTCCCACTTCTCAATGTCCCACACAGGTGAGGTCCTGCCCAGAGATCAGTAGCCAAGACTGAGGATCCCCATGTTGCCTTTCCCCACAGGGCAGGGCAGCAGAGCTGCTGTCGGGGTCCCCACCTGCATGGGGTACAGAAGAGGTGACTGGCAGTTCACAAGGGAACATTCCAGGTCAGGGGTTGGGCACGAGTCCAGGATGCTGGTGTTGCCGTGGGTGGAGGCCACAGGCTGCAAGAGTCTGGTCTCTGGGAGCCTGTGGCCCCTGCCCCCTCTGCCCTGCACACCGTGGGTGTGCAGTGAACACCTGTCAGGGAGGTGGAGCCCGCTGGCAGGGGGAGGCTCGTCAAGAGGGCAGGGGGCAGAAGGGAAGCCGCGTGACCAGCACACCTCAGTTTCCTTTCCCACAAGGCAGGCAGCTAGAGCCTGGTTCCGTTTCCCCGGAGCAGCTCGGACGCTCCCCATGACTGCAGCCCCCACCCTGGGGAGGGCAACCGTGGCGTTGGAGACCCTCAGGAGAGGGCCACCCTGCTCTGCCAGTGCCCATGAGGCGCGGCGCTGTGGCACTGGTTGCTGGTTGGGCCGGAAGCTGGCAGGCAGCTCAGGACAGTGCCTGGGCCGAGCAGGCATATCCTGTCTGCATCTCCTTCCAAGCCCCAGCTTCTCAGAAAGAGGCCGTTTCCAGTCAGAAGGCACTGACCTGGGACCATTCTGTCCTTGGTGACTGGCGCCCTCATCCCCGCACTGGCCCAGCCCAAAGATGGTAACCCCCAGTGTGGCCTGCCCTGTGATCCCCACCCTCATCAGGCCCACCAGCCGCCACTAACCACCCGTCTGCTGCATTCTTGAATGTTCTCCAGCCCTGACTCAGCACTCGCCCCCCCACCATCCCCAGCTGCCCAGGGCTCCTTCCTGACTCCTGAGTCCCATGGGGAGAGCCTCCTTCGTTACTAGTAAACATGTCATACTTTCCTGAATCCATGTTGATCCTGCCGTCATCGTCAGAGAGAAGTGAGAAACTGGGCTTTTGTCACAGGGGCAGGGTAGGACAGCTCCAGGGGGTGAAGGTATGGGAAAGGCTGGACCTTGTCCAGGGGCTTTAATGTCAGGAATCTGGGGGCTTGTTGACTCCCAGGCTCACCCTGAGCTCTGGGGAGGGGGCTTCTGCACTGCTGCTATTGGGAGAGCACAGTGTACACTTCCTGGGGGCTGCGGGGTGGAGGGTGGGGGCTTGGATCCCCATGAGACCCCCGTGAACAGGCTCCAATGCCCAGGAGCTGTGCAGGCCCTGGCCAGCCACCCTATGTCAGGAACAGAACCACAGCCACACCACCTTCCAAGTCTCCTAAGACCCAGATAGGTCTGGGTCTTGAGGGTGTGACCCCAAGGGCAGGAACTGGCCAGGATCCTCCTGCCCCCCTCCCTCCTCACCGTGCTCCAGTCCCCATGCCCTCACAGTGTCCTGGGCCTGAGCTCACCCTGCCCCCACCCCCTGAGGGCAATTCATCCCCAGGTTGCACGTACCCGAGGCTGCTGGGAGTGGGCCGACCAGGAAAGCGGGCACTGCCACACCAGGGCCCAGGCTGGGGGAGGGAGTGGTCTCCCCAAGGCAGGGGGCTGTGATCAGAGAGGCAGGGGAGGACCTAGGGCACAGCTGATCCACGGAGGAGAGGGTCTGGAGAGCATGGCTGTGCACGTGTGGGTTAGGTACCCCGTGCACTTCCCTGTGGGCTCCTGGCAGATCCAGGGCAGGACCCCTCGCCCAAACCCAGAAGGTGACACAGCGGTTTGGCTAAAATGCAGCCTGAGAGGGCTGCTGGGCCCAGACCCAGGGGCCCTGACAGGCAGGACCTCTGTGCGGGGTCTGTTTCCTCTAGGGCGAGGGTGGTGGGACTCACCAAGCTGTGAGGCAGTGAGCTCCCGGGAGGGGCCCCAGGCGTCTTGAACAGCAGATGTCTGCTCTCTCTGGGTCTAGAGGCCAGAGTCAGGCAGATGAAGGCATTCCCTGGTCTCTCTGTGTCTCCTGTAGCTTCCGGAGCCTGCAGGTGGCCCGGGCACAGCCCACAGCCCTGTCTCTGGTGCTCTCCTCCCTTTACATGGGCACAGGCCACTGCATTAGGGGCCACCTGACCCAGGGTGACCCCATCTTCACTAGTGACATTAGCTGAGACCGTTTCCTGGTGAGGCTCCCTGACATGAATCTGGGGGACCCTGTGCGACTCCAGGGAAGATCCCCTGGGGGAGGGAATGGCAACCTCTCCAGTACTCTTGCCTAGAATGTCCCATGGATGGAGGAGCCTGATGGACTACAGTCCATGGGGTCACAGAGTCAGACACCACTGAGGCAACTGCGCATTTCCAAGCAACTCACTACAGGAGGAGGAGAGAAAAAGATGGAGCAATGGGGAGGGGGCCCCAGAGGGATCGGGAGAGGGCAGAGACTGAGCAGAGGGGAGGGCTCAGCTCTGACCCAATGGCCGCCGCTCTTCCCCTGTGATAACTGCACCCAGTATGGCCTTCTTCACGCCTCCCCTGCAAGGAGCACCTGCAGGAGCTGGGCCCAGTGAGTGAACACCGGCCCCCACTCTTGTGCCAATTGGAGTTCTGTCCCTGCAGAAGCGCCTCGTGGGTGCCACAGGGGGCCCCGCAAGTCCCTCTGTAGGGCACTGGCCCTGGTGCCCCGTGTCCTCCTCACTGAGATCCCCATCCTGGCAGGTGTCCAGCTCTGGACTTCAGGTCAGCCTGCAGTCAGCACCGAGCCCATAGGGTGGCTAAAGAGGCCGTGCAGCCTGGGGAGGGACAGGCCCCCAGCTTGTTCTGAGCCTTCCCTGGGACCCATGCCCCCTGCCTGCTAGGTCAGAGCCCTTTGGAGGTGTGGGCAGCACCCCTCCCCGAGTACGAGCATTCAGACATGGCCTGTTACAAGGGATACTGGGAATTGCAGTCTTGGGTCTCAGGAGGCCATGCTGACTGGGCCAAGGCTTGGAAGCCAAGCCAGCAAGGAGGTCCTTGGGAGGAGAAGCAGCTGACCCTGGAGGAGGGACAGGACAGACGCAGCTGTGGCCAGGGCTGCAGGAGAGGGGCCGTGAGAGCGATGGGGCTCAGACTCAGGAGGACGAGGCCCAGCAGACCCCACTGAACCCTGAGAGCCAGGCACCGCCTCCTCACTGTCTCCCACCCCTCCCTGCTTGGCCAGGGCCAGGGTCACTGCAGACTGCCCACCCTACAAGGCCTGGTGCCCAGGGAGGCCAGCTCCTACGCTGACTCAGGTGGAAACGCCAGCATTGGAATTTTCACTCCAGATGCCAAATCCAAGAGGCTTCACAGCCACACTTCAGTTTTTTAAGGTAAAAATTACTTAAAAAATAAAAACCGAAACCACTTTCTAAAAAACAGGAGTGGATGGGAAATGCCAAGCCTGGACTCTAACCAAGTTCAGTTGCTCAGTCTATCCACGGAGGAGAGGGTCTGGAGAGCATGGCTGTGCACGTGTGGGTTAGGTACCCCGTGCACTTCCCTGTGGGCTCCTGGCAGATCCAGGGCAGGACCCCTCGCCCAAACCCAGAAGGTGACACAGCGGTTTGGCTAAAATGCAGCCTGAGAGGGCTGCTGGGCCCAGACCCAGGGGCCCTGACAGGCAGGACCTCTGTGCGGGGTCTGTTTCCTCTAGGGCGAGGGTGGTGGGACTCACCAAGCTGTGAGGCAGTGAGCTCCCGGGAGGGGCCCCAGGCGTCTTGAACAGCAGATGTCTGCTCTCTCTGGGTCTAGAGGCCAGAGTCAGGCAGATGAAGGCATTCCCTGGTCTCTCTGTGTCTCCTGTAGCTTCCGGAGCCTGCAGGTGGCCCGGGCACAGCCCACAGCCCTGTCTCTGGTGCTCTCCTCCCTTTACATGGGCACAGGCCACTGCATTAGGGGCCACCTGACCCAGGGTGACCCCATCTTCACTAGTGACATTAGCTGAGACCGTTTCCTGGTGAGGCTCCCTGACATGAATCTGGGGGACCCTGTGCGACTCCAGGGAAGATCCCCTGGGGGAGGGAATGGCAACCTCTCCAGTACTCTTGCCTAGAATGTCCCATGGATGGAGGAGCCTGATGGACTACAGTCCATGGGGTCACAGAGTCAGACACCACTGAGGCAACTGCGCATTTCCAAGCAACTCACTACAGGAGGAGGAGAGAAAAAGATGGAGCAATGGGGAGGGGGCCCCAGAGGGATCGGGAGAGGGCAGAGACTGAGCAGAGGGGAGGGCTCAGCTCTGACCCAATGGCCGCCGCTCTTTCCCCTGTGATAACTGCACCCAGTATGGCCTTCTTCACGCCTCCCCTGCAAGGAGCACCTGCAGGAGCTGGGCCCAGTGAGTGAACACCGGCCCCCACTCTTGTGCCAATTGGAGTTCTGTCCCTGCAGGAGCGCCTCGTGGGTGCCACAGGGGGCCCCGCAAGTCCCTCTGTAGGGCACTGGCCCTGGTGCCCCGTGTCCTCCTCACTGAGATCCCCATCCTGGCAGGTGTCCAGCTCTGGACTTCAGGTCAGCCTGCAGTCAGCACCGAGCCCATAGGGTGGCTAAAGAGGCCGTGCAGCCTGGGGAGGGACAGGCCCCCAGCTTGTTCTGAGCCTTCCCTGGGACCCATGCCCCCTGCCTGCTAGGTCAGAGCCCTTTGGAGGTGTGGGCAGCACCCCTCCCCGAGTACGAGCATTCAGACATGGCCTGTTACAAGGGATACTGGGAATTGCAGTCTTGGGTCTCAGGAGGCCATGCTGACTGGGCCAAGGCTTGGAAGCCAAGCCAGCAAGGAGGTCCTTGGGAGGAGAAGCAGCTGACCCTGGAGGAGGGACAGGACAGACGCAGCTGTGGCCAGGGCTGCAGGAGAGGGGCCGTGAGAGCGATGGGGCTCAGACTCAGGAGGACGAGGCCCAGCAGACCCCACTGAACCCTGAGAGCCAGGCACCGCCTCCTCACTGTCTCCCACCCCTCCCTGCTTGGCCAGGGCCAGGGTCACTGCAGACTGCCCACCCTACAAGGCCTGGTGCCCAGGGAGGCCAGCTCCTACGCTGACTCAGGTGGAAACGCCAGCATTGGAATTTTCACTCCAGATGCCAAATCCAAGAGGCTTCACAGCCACACTTCAGTTTTTTAAGGTAAAAATTACTTAAAAAATAAAAACCGAAACCACTTTCTAAAAAACAGGAGTGGATGGGAAATGCCAAGCCTGGACTCTAACCAAGTTCAGTTGCTCAGTCGTGTCTGACTCTCTGAGACCCCATGGACTGCAGCACACCAGGCTTCCCTGTCCATCACCAACTCCTGGAGCTAGGGTTTTTCAGCTTGCTCCTTGGAAGAAAAGCTATGACCAACCTAGACAGCATATTAACAAGCAAAGACATTACTTTGCCAACAGAGTCCATCTAGTCAAAGCCATGGTTTTCCAGTAGTCATGTATGGATGTGAGGGTTGGACTATAATGAAAGCTGAGCACTGAAGAATTGATGCTTTTGAACTGTGGTGTTGGAGAAGACTCTTGAGAGTCCCTTGGACTGCAAGGAGATGCAACCAGTCAGTCCTAAAGGAGATCAGTCCTGAATAGTCACTGGAAGGACACTAAGCAAATGTTAACTTAGTTGTGAGTGAAGCATGGCGGGGGTGGGGGCAGGGTGGAAGGTGGCACAGCTAGCGGCCAGGAGAGGCTGGCATCACAGAGCGCGCCGGGGCTGGTGTGTCCAGACCTGGACGACAAGGGGGAGCCCCGCCCTCACCAACGCTCGAGGGCCAGTCCCACAGGACTGGGACGGCCTGGTGTGACGCTGGACAGAGCACCGCATGGCCGGTGCACAGGAAGGCACAGGTCTCGACGGCTCAGCTGCCGGGCGCCTCACACCTGAGTCGCCAGGGACTTTCCACCTCTGCCCTCAACCGCTGGACACACAGGGCTGTGCGCACGGAGGTGTGAAGCACCTGACCCGCAGAGCCGTTTTCCGTTTACACCCGTGTCTGCGAGCATCCTCTTAGAACCTTCTACTTTAGTTAATTGATTGGGTTCCCTGTTTATCTTCCAATGAAACCTCCACATTAGAAAATGAAACTTGGTTCCTTGGAGTCTAAGCAGACCCCTCCACCCCCGCCCTGCCCTGTTTGGGAAGGAAGAGGCTTCATGTCACCAAGTGGATTTCGTGGATGGATCCCCAGGGGTTGAGGCACTCGGGAAAAGTCACTGAAGGGGATTAGGGGGTTGGGCTGGCCAGGGTCAGGGGCTGATGATGGGAAAACCTGAAGTTTAGCTTCGGAGGACAGTAAAATCTCCCCAGCTTTCAAGGGCTATTTATAAACCTTTTATTTAATGATGGGATAAACCCGGGAATCCCTCACCTTCTATAATAAAATAAAGCCAAAAGTAGAGCTGTGACAAACGGCGCGGAAAAAGCTGTCGACGACAAAGACTCAGGTCTGGAAAGGGCTTCTGGCTGTAGACGAGAGGCCCACAGTCAGGGGCACCCCACAGCCAGAGGGAAGCCCCAGGGCAGAAGGACACCCCAAGGTCAGAGGGGACCCTCCAGGCACTGAGGACGGGGTGACTCTGGGCACAGAATCAGAATGAGCGACTGGCTTCAGCAGGACGCTCCTGGAAGGACTCTGGAGCAGCTGCTCACCGGTGCCCTGGCCTGGCAGTGCATTTGACACTGTTCTTCTCGGGGACAGTGGTCCTGTCCATGGGGGGCATGGGTGCCATAAGGGTGTCTGCTCTGGGCAGAGCCTGGGCTCTGGGGTTGGCAGGTAGGGGGTCTCGAGGGTGGCTCTGCACCCGCTTTAACCATCGGGCACACTTGCAGGAGCCAGAGGCATCCCTGATGATCACGGGCCCACAGGCTGGGAGAATCACAGTAAAGCTCAGCTAGGGGAGAGGAGAAGCGAAGAACTCGCTTAAGATCACCTCCCAAACTTCCTGTCTGCCTTTAGGGCCTAAAAAAGGAAGTGACACTTTTGTAGTCAAGAAGCCAAATCAGAAAGAAGCCTCTTACACTTGCAGGGCTCCCAAAGCAAGCCTGGCACTCCTCCCAGAGCCAGGAAGACAGCGGGCCTGGTTCCCCCCAGGTGTGAGGGCCACTAGGAGGCCACGGTGCCGGCCTGGGGCTGAGACGGGTTGGCCAGGCCCCTCCACGGGGGATGGCACCGTGCTCTGCCCCACCCCCACATCCTCCCCACCCATCCTTTCCCCGCACCCAACACCCCTGCTCACGGCTCTGTGAGGACCAAGGAGAGAGGGCTTGCGATGTTCCGGGAAGGGACAGGATGCGGTTAGGATGCTAGATCTGCTTTTGTGGCCTGCCTATGGGGGAGAGGATTGTCAGTTACTGGGGCGGAGGAGAAGGAGCCTGTCCGTCCCAGGGCCCATCTGTCCTTGGGCTGGGCTGTCACAGCCCCCAGCCTGGGGGTGAGACCTCCAGGCCCAGCCACAGAGGCAGATCCTCTGGTCAGAGCTGGGGGTGGCCTGTCTGTCAGGTAGGCTCAGCCACGCAGGTGTGGCTCAGTGCTGCCTGAATCCTGTGCCCAGACCTGCCGGTTCCAGCTCTAAGCTGCCCAGCTCCCCCTTGACGTCTCTTCCGGAGGGTGCAAGGTGTATGATGAGGAGGTGGACCATGAGATTAGGGGAAGGGGTGGCTCATTCCTCCCAGACTCCCACTGAGGTCCTTCAGAGGAGGTGGATCTGGCCCAAGGGACTGCCCATCAAGACATGCAGCCCGGAATGCTCCAGGGTCCACCCCTCAAGCCACAAGGTCCCGGGAGCCCTGGGCATGTTGGCAGGGATGGGTCACTGATCAACTCAGATGTGTGTCCCTAGGCAGGTAGATCAGGGAGGCATGTACAGGTACGAAAGAGACACAGAAATTAAGGTGTAGAGGGAAGCGACAGTGGACAGAAGGGGGTGATTAGATGCATACACAGACGAGGTCTATCCATTTTTAGCGGGGGGAGCTGTGCCGCAGAGCCTGCAGGATCTTAGTCCTCGGACCAGGGATCAAGACCATTCCCTGCAGTGGAAGTCCTAACCCCTGGACCACCAGGGAATTCCCTACACACAAACTACTTTTAAATTGTTTGTGTCAAATTCCAAAACCCCTTCAGTTTTTTTCTGAAACAATTCCATACTAGCTGTACTCCCTCCACTAGGAGCTGACCTCCTGGTCTCACCACGTACAAAAGAGATCGAGGGCTTCCCAGGTGGCTCAGTGGTAAAGAGTCTGCCTGCCAATGCAGGAGATCAGGCTCCTTTTCTCCGACAAGAGCACACAGGAGGGGCCCTGGGCCATGGGACCATGCAGAAGGAGCTTTTCCCTCCCCGTGGCGTCAGCTCGTAGGGGTGGGGGTGGGCAGGAGAGCAGCAGGACGGGCTGCTGCCCCAGCTCCCTCCTGAGAGGGCAGACTGTCCGGGGTCCAAGCCTCCATCAGGGCGGTGGCCACTCTGCAGGTGCACACCGCTGGGCAGAGCCGGCCACGCTCTGTCGCCTGTGTACACCACCCCCAGCCTGTGTCTTCCTAAAGCCACGCAGTGACTCAAGAGCATTTGCATGGCCGGAAGTCACTGCTTCCTAACAACATCATCACGCAGGTGGGACACGCGTGATTGCCACTTCCCGGGGGGGAGAGGCTGAGCGTGACCCACTGCCCATCTCAGTGCTGATGGCAGAATCTTACAAGGCCAGATTCCAGCCTCCTCCTGCCGTGCCCAAGAAGCCCCTGCCCCGCCACCTGGGCTGCTGGGTGTCGCCCAGCGCTTAGATCTCGGGTGCACACCCTGGGTTCCGTTAGGGCTGTCTGGGAGTATTCAGCAAAGTTCCAAAGTGGGCCGATTGCTGGGAATCCTGGAGGGCCTGGGCTGGAAGTCTTGCAGCTGGTGTCTGGAGAGCCTGGCGCCTGGATGGGGGAACAGGGCTGGTCATGGCTACGGCCACAGAACAAGCTCATGTCTCCTGATTTTACAGAAAGAAGCCAAAGCCCAGGGGGTTGTGACCAAGGCAGTGACTGAACTGGACCCTGGACCACGGCTGCCCGCGGTCCAGACGGGCAAGGCACTTGGGACACAAAGACGAAGGCGGGCTCACCCACAAGCCGAGGCTGCGCACTTGAACCTGTACATGCCTTCCTCCTGAAGCTGGACCCTCTGGGCACCGTGGACCCCAGGCAGTGGGAAACAGCCACTAAATATTTCGGAAATTTGCAGCCCATCTCACACAGCTGGTAACTTGCACACACAAGAAAGCTCGGTTGGGGTAGGTTTCCTCTTCTCTGGTGCCTGCTGTAAGCTCAGGACTCTCCCCAAATGACCCGAGTCCTTGCATTTTTTGCCCTAACATCCTACCTAGTGAAGTTCTGCTCTGTCCAAAAGAATCCCCAGTACAAGCCGGCCAAGGGCACTTTCCCTAAGTAACAATCCTGGCAGAGGGATCCATCATTTACTCCCCAAATCTGGGAACAAATGTCAGTGTCTTTTCTTTGTAATGACTGTTGAGTGACTGCTTGTCACAGGACCCCGTCTGAACACAGACCCTTGCTCACAGCCTCTCCCTGGGAAGTCCCCAGAGATGGCATTCTTTGCTCAAGAAATAGTCCTCAGCCCCTGGACATCACTTTTGTGGCTTGCTATGCAGCAGCTCCTTTCGATAAAGGGAATTTCCATCCGTTCGTTAAAAACACTTTTTTTAACGGCCTCTATTTTTAACACTGAGGTTTCTCAGCTGAGGTCCCCTGTCTGTCTGGTGGGGTCTGCAATCCCAGACATTTCCCTTCTCGGGCAGCTGGTCCCCTACAGCGCTGTGCATGCCAGGCAGGCACTGGTTCCATTCACTTACTTGTCCATCCAGCGGTGACTGATTCTGCCCCCACCCCTGCCCCCACCCCCAGGAGGGGTGTGCTCACGGAGAGCCAGGTGGGGGTTGGGAACTGGCAGGCATCAGGTCACAGGTGAGACGCACAGAAATCAGGTGAACGTGATGATGTGGAGAAAGCAGGGCTCTGGGGAAAATAAGAGGAGGGGGTCGGGGGGACCCTGTCTTCACGTTCTGCAGAGGTTTCAGAGGGGTTGACATGTGCCCAGACCTATCCTCCGTCTCCATCACTCATTCACTCATTCTTGGCCCCCTGACACTCACGTCCCCCATCGAGGAGCAGTGACCCCCTGAGAGATGACAGTTATCATCATCTCCTAAAGGGGTGACCCAGGCTGATGGAGAAACCAGGGATGTTCTTCCCATGGTGGCTGGCGCGGCCTGTGAAGAGGGGACTTCGGAGAGGTGGGCAGCAGCCCTGGGGCTACTCTTGCCCAGGGGTTAGCAGGGGGCCCTCTGACCCCTTCCCCAAGATAAAGGATGTTGGGTCTTGTCTGGAGGCTGGCGAGTTTCTTTTGAGGAATTGGTTTGTGCTGATAGGGATGCTCAGTCATGGATGTGGAGAACACTCCTCCCCCCATCTCCGTGCTCCCAGTTTCTGTCCTGTCTCTGAACCCACGGAGGGCTGTCCCTATAGGGACAGGCAGGGTCCTGTGTCATCCAGTCACCAGACTGGGCACATCACATTGCCTGACCATCCCCACTGCGTGTTGTTGCCCCAGCCCAGCACGATCTGTCTGCAGGGGCTCCAAGTCTTGGGAATTCTGGCACTAGTGGGTAGGGTGAGGGCTGTATAAGTGTCCCGAGGGTTCTGCAGGGCAAGCAGGCTGCCTGCCCTCTCCTGACACCTGCCCTCTCCTGAGACACCTGGAAGTGTCTCAGATCTCAGGTCCCCAGCCCTGGAGAGGCCTGCCTGCTGCCTCCGAGAGGGTCAGGGTTAACCTGGTTAACAACTGCTGGCGGGGGCGGGCTGTTAGCACAGCTCTGAGTCAGTGATGGGGGTGGAGGGAGGAGGGAGCTCTGAGCCTCTCCAGGCTGCTCAGGAGCTTGGGGAACCTCCTTCCAGACTCTGTTCCCAGGGGGTGACTCATGACATGGCTGATGCCCCTGTACTTCAGGGAAAGAAAAGCCTGGAAATGACCCAACAGTGTGCCCCTGGCTTTCAGAAGTCCCAGTGGCCACCTCAGATGTCCATGTGAAAGTAGTGTGGTCCTGCTCCGTAGTTCTTATCCCCCCCAGGGCCCTGTTCTGTGGCCCTGACCCCCACACCCAGACCCTGCTCTGTGGTCCTGATATCCCCCCAGGGCCCTGCCTGCTCTGTGGTCCTAACCCTAGCCACAGGACTCTGCTCCACAATGATGGACAGCCTAGACCTTTACCCTCTGATCTGGAGGCCCATGAGAAAGCAAGATTCAGAATAAGGAGCCCAGGGCGACCCCTTCAGAACAGTTCCCCCATGGGCCCAGGAGATTTGCACCCGTGGGAGCAGATGGGAGGGACGGGTGGGTAAATTCCTTGAGGGACACGGTCCAGGTCAGCCCCCGAGCCCAGGCCTTCATCCCTGCCTTCCGGGCCCAGCTTCACACGTCTTCCAGACACACAACTCTGAGCATGCCTGCTAAGTCCCTTCAGCTGTGTCCAGCTCTTTTTCAACCCCATGAACTGTAGCTCCCCAGACCCCCCTCTGGAAGTGTCTCAGATCTCAGGTCCCCAGCCCTGGAGAGGCCTGCCTGCTGCCTCCGAGAGGGTCAGGGTTAACCTGGTTAACAACTGCTGGCGGGGGCGGGCTGTTAGCACAGCTCTGAGTCAGTGATGGGGGTGGAGGGAGGAGGGAGCTCTGAGCCTCTCCAGGCTGCTCAGGAGCTTGGGGAACCTCCTTCCAGACTCTGTTCCCAGGGGGTGACTCATGACATGGCTGATGCCCCTGTACTTCAGGGAAAGAAAAGCCTGGAAATGACCCAACAGTGTGCCCCTGGCTTTCAGAAGTCCCAGTGGCCACCTCAGATGTCCATGTGAAAGTAGCGTGGTCCTGCTCCGTAGTTCTTATCCCCCTCAGGGCCCTGTTCTGTGGCCCTGACCCCCACACCCAGACCCTGCTCTGTGGTCCTGATATCCCCCCAGGGCCCTGCCTGCTCTGTGGTCCTAACCCTAGCCACAGGACTCTGCTCCACAATGATGGACAGCCTAGACCTTTACCCTCTGATCTGGAGGCCCATGAGAAAGCAAGATTCAGAATAAGGAGCCCAGGGCGACCCCTTCAGAACAGTTCCCCCATGGGCCCAGGAGATTTGCACCCGTGGGAGCAGATGGGAGGGACGGGTGGGTAAATTCCTTGAGGGACACGGTCCAGGTCAGCCCCCGAGCCCAGGCCTTCATCCCTGCCTTCCGGGCCCAGCTTCACACGTCTTCCAGACACACAACTCTGAGCATGCCTGCTAAGTCCCTTCAGCTGTGTCCAGCTCTTTTTCAACCCCATGAACTGTAGCTCCCCAGACCCCCCTGTCCATGGAGTTCTCCAGGCAAGAATGCTGGAGGGAGTTGCCATGCCTTCCTCCAGGGGATCTTCCCGACCCAAGGAATGAACTCGAGTTTCCTGCATCTCCTGCCCTTCAGGTGAACTCTTTACCACTGAACCACCTGGGAAGCCCTATGTTATGAGCCCCCGTCCCAAACCTGCAGGGTTCCGTTCCCCTGCCCACTCAGCCCCAGGCCCCATCTCCCATCAGGGCCTTCCCCACAGCTCCAGTGGGGTCTGACATGACAAGAGGAAGAACAGCCATTTGGGCCCTGTGGTCACCCAGGCCTGGTGCCCCTGCGGAGCTCTGACCGATCTGGGCTGCACCCAGTGCTGGGGGTGCTGACACCTTTGCCCTCTGTGGTCTCCTTGGAGGCTGTGCATCCCAGGAGGGAGGGCAGGAGGCCCCCAGAGGGGCTGGGAGCTGTGTCTGCAGGGGAGGAGGAGGCACACTCGGATAGCGGGCCCACAGTGGGGGTTGCGAAGACAGAACAGTGGAGCCCTGGAGAGGAAACGCTACCAGGCCATCACGGCACAGACTGGGCAACAGACACAAGACAGACCCAGTCCAAGGAATTCAGCAAGCTCTTGTCCTGAGCAGGCCTCACACTTGGCAGCCTGGACCTCTGGGGCCATGTCACTCTGTCCTGGGCCTTGCGAGGTGCCAAGGGGCATCCTGACTCTGTGCATAGCTCACCAGCAGTGCTGGCCTGGTGGTGACATCCCAAAATGTCTGCAGACATTGCAGGTCAAAGTCACACCAGGGGAGAACTCTGGTGTCAACAGACAGGGCCACATCCCCCGAAAACAACCATGTCTGAGCCACCTGCCCCCGAGGGTCCGAGTCAGTGGTCGGGCCCCTGGTGGGGGTGATGCTGGTTGCTCCCTGCGTGGAGCAGACACACAGCCTCCCTGATCCAGTGACATGGTCGGGGACAAGCACGCAGTGAGTGAAGGAGCGCAAGAAGAAGGAACAGAGGGGGCAGAGGAGATGCTGTGTCACTCCGACCCCGCCTCCCTGTCTGGCAGGTGAGGTCACCATCCACTTCGGAAAACCCCTCCAGAAAAACCTAGGGCAAAAGCAGGTGCGCGTTCACGCTCGGGAGGACCCGGAAACAAGAGTGACGCATTCACGCTTGGGTAGCCATCTGCAGGCGGTGGTGGAGCTAGAGGACCGTTCTCTGCTCTGGTATGGTGCTCAGAGCCTGGTGCCGGGGTGCTGTGCTGGACAGCCGAGTCCCCAGGCATGCAGCTGGGGTGTGAGTGGGGCGAGCCCAGAACAGAGCCAGCCTCAGGAGTGGGCAGAGACCACCTGCAGGTCCCCGTGGTCCACAGAGCCATCCTGAGCCCAGTCTGCCACCGACGCCCACCGGACTTAGGATTACCACCTTTATTGTTGTCTGTGCCTCTATGGATCTCAACAACCTGGGCTGGGGAGCTGGCATGTGGGTGGGAGGGGCAGAAGAAGGGGAGCAGATGCGGCCAGGTGAGGGTGTGCGGGTGGAAGTGGTTGGAGGTGGCTGTGGCCTGCTTGGTCTGGGCTGACCGGCTGCAGCGGCCCCATGCTGCCACGGAGGCAGCTCAGGGGACACAGAGCCTCCAGGTTCTGGCCGGGAACACAGACCTGCCATCAGCTCCCTGGTGTAGCTCGAGGAGCCCCCTCCCTAATCTCACCTGCCAGGTTGCCTGGTCAGGAGGCCAGCCCGTCCCACCAAGCCAGCTCGTGATGCCTGTCCCAGCTGGTTCCTGGGGCTCTCATGTCTTTCTCCTCAGGGTCCCACATCTGGGTCCTCATCGGACGCCAGCAGACCTGCTTGGGGTTCCTGTCCTTCTGATTCCAAAGCTGATGTGCCTTCTAGGGTTCAAGCCACTTTTTCTTAGCTTTTTATTTTTTTCAATTGCAAGGGTATCATGGGGCAGATGCTTAGGAGAACAGCCAAGAGATTCATTTTACAACCAGAAGCTTTACAACCATTATATTCTCATGTGAGAAGATAATCCTCAAAAAGAGGTAAAATCAGGACTCTTAAGCAGATAAAAAATGAATGCATGTTAAAGATTTTATTGAACTCAGTTTAGTGAGGGAGCTGGTAAGATATTCCAGCCAATTCAGAGGAAGATGAAAAAGCATCTCTGAGTGTGGTTGTTGTTCAGTCGCTCAGTTGTATGCGACTCTGTGACCCCATGGACTGTAGCACACCCAAGCTTCCCTGTCCTTCACCATCTCCTGGAGCTTGTTCAAACTCATGTTCATTGGTGATGCCATCCAACCATCTCATCCTCTGTCATCCCCTTCTCCTGCCTTCAGTCTTTCCCAGCATCAGGGTCTTTTCCAATGAGTCAGCTCATATCAGGTGGCCAAAGTAATGGAGCTTCAGCTTCAGCATCAGTCCTTCCAATGAATATTCAGGACTGATTTCCTTTAGGATGGACTGGTTTGATCTCCTTGCAGTCAAAAGAACTCTCAAGAGTCTTCTCCAATACCACAGTTCAAAAGCCTCAATTCTTCAATACTCAGCCTTCTTTATGATCCAGCTTGTTCTAATTTCCTTTCACTTGATTCTCAGAAATAATTCCTAGACTCCCAGAAGGACAGGTGGGTATTTTTATGCCCTTTGGGCATCAGGGCCCTGGGGGACCTGATAAGCTGTAATGCGGACAGGGGTCTGAGGGGCTGGGGAACCCACCTTGAAAATGAAAACCACCACTGTTGCAGCCCTGATCTTCCTCTCTACGCCCCTCCACACAGGGCCTTCAGCAGGCAGAGGGCACCTGCTTCAGGGTCTTTGCCCCCGCTGCTTCCTCTCCTCAGGGGTCTCAGGCACATCTCCCTCACTTTAGTTGTTTGGGCTCAGAGAGGCCCACTTACTTTCCCCCATAGCACCCAGGGCCACTGGCTCTGCACTGGCCTCAGGCCCAAGCTCCAAGACTCTGTCCTCCCTACCCTGAGTCCCCAGTGCCTAGAAGAATACCTGTCCCATAGCCATCACCATGAATACCTGTCAAAGGATGAGGGGCAACCCTTTCTCTCAGCCTGGGAGGGGGAGAGGCCCCCTCCCTACCTCCCCTACCTCCATCCCAAACGCAGAACCGCCTGGCCTCCTGCTCCTTCCAGGCCAGCCAGCTCACCCTGGTGAGCACACCACTGCCCACCTACCCCTCTGGGGTGTCTTCTGAGGGCTGCTCCACACCAGCCTGGGGGCACAGGAGGCAGACAGGACAAAGTCTCCGACCTCCTGCAGTGGCCCACCACTCCCCTCCTCCAGGGAAACCCCTCAAACAGCGGGGCTCTGGGAACAGAAGCAGGTGCAGACAACGCCTGCAGGACCTTAGCCGGAGGGAGGGTGAGCTTCTGGGAGCATCTGATGCAGGAGTGGATGTGCAGGAGCCCAGGGGGTCTGGGTGGAGGGAGGGAGGGTGGGAGGAGGAGGGGAGTGGACGGCCTCGGGAGACACACAGGACGAAGCCCCTGACGGCAGGTGGGCAGAGGGCAGCAGCCCAGGGGTGGAGCCACCACAGATAGAGGAGGAGCTGAGGGAGGACCTGCTCACACTTAGAGGTGGGGAGGAGGTCTGCAAGGGTCAGCAAGGGCAAGGCTGGCCAAGAGAGCGACCCCTTCCTCCCGTGCTCAGCATGTATTTATGTGCAGCCTGCCTGGCTCCCTGGAAGAGGGACCTGCTTGAGTGTTCCTCAGCGGCAGACTCATCCTGCTCTTTCTTCTTCCTGACATGTCCTAGTGTTTTGAAAATCCTTACTAGTTTTGGCGTCCTGTGCTATGGGGAGGAGATTTGTCAAATTTTGCCAAAGTGTTAAGGGAACCCAGGGCACAGTCCCAAGGGACAGGAGACACTCAGTGGACTCAGGCACAACCCACCTCCCCACCAGGGATCTTCACTCCCAGACCTCAGCCCTGCCAGGCTCCCAAAGTGGGCTGTAAGGGGCAGGAAGATGGCAGTCCTGGCCTGGGGGCAGGTGACTGTCTCAGAAGCAAGATGAACTCAGGACACAATCTGTCTGCATTCTGGAAATTAGAGGCCCCCAATGTAAGGTTAGTACACCCCCCACAGATGAAAAGGAACATCTCTTTCTTGGAGAGATAAGACAACCAAGGGTCATCTGGTGGCATAAAGGAGTGACCAAAATAAAGAGGGACATAAGGATGCTGACAGAGAAGGCAATGGCACCCCACTCCAGCACTCTTGCCTGGAAAATCCCATGGATGGAGGACCCCCATGCAGTCCATGGGGTTGCTAAGAATCAGACACGACTAAGCGACTTTCCTTTCACTTTTCACTTTCATGCATTGGAGAAGGCAATGGCACCCCACTCCAGCACTCTTGCCTGGAAAATCCCATGGATGGAGGACCCCCATGCAGTCCATGGGGTTGCTAAGAATCAGACACGACTAAGCGACTTCCCTTTCACTTTTTACTTTCATGCATTGGAGAAGGAAATGGCAACCCACTCCAGTGTTCTTGCTTGGAGAATCCCGGGGATGGGGGAGCCTGGTGGGCTTCCGTCTATGGGGTTGCACAGAGTCGGATACAACTGAAGTGACTTAGCAGCAGCAGCAGCAGCAGCAAGGATGCTGAGGGCAACAGATGAGTCCTGGGAGGAAGAGGGCTTAGCACAATAGAGCATCCCTGCCATTCACATCCTGAAGAGCCCTGCCTCTGCAAACCAGGACTGAGCACAAGAAAATATAAAAATTCATATAAAATCACTACTGAAAATTCAAGAAGTTAATAAAGAGATAAAGATGAAGAAGTCTCCCTGAAAGCAGAAAAGGCAGGCAGGAACTAAGAAAGGACAGGAGGCAGGGAGGATCCACAGAAGGGGTCAGAGGCATGCCGATCAAGGACTCTAGGGAGAGAAACCAGAGGAAACGGGAGTGAGGAAGTTGTCAGAGATGTAAGAGGAGAGTTTCTCCAGCTGAAGGAATGTGAGTTTTCAGGTGGCAAGAATCCCCTTGAGTGTCCAGAAAATGAACAATAATCATAAACTTCCATTATATGCACTACTGTGAATTTTAGAATTTCAAGAGGAAAGAAGATCCTGAAAGATTTTCATGAAACAGAATACAAGTCACCATCAGAAAGTTCGAGATGCTGGAAGGCAGCTGGGAGTTTCCTCCAGATGTTGGCAGGAGTTATCCTTGCTGAGAATTCGTTTACTAACCAAACTAACCATCAAGTGTGAGAGTGGAAGAAGCTGTTTTTAGATATGTACTGCCCCGTGTGCCCTTTGGTAGGATACTCCATGAGTACATACTTCAACAAAATGAAGAGACAAATCAAGAAAGACAACACAGGTCCCTAAAACAGTCTCTCCAACTCATGGGGACAGCGTTGGGGAGTTAAAGATGGCCTTTTCAGCAGGTCTGGAGAGCAGTTAGCCCAACATGGAGCAGGCTGGGGGAGCTGGAGAGAAATCCCTGGGGAGTGATAGGGTACCCAAGAGGCTGGGCAGTGTCCCCTAGAGAGATGTATGTAAGTTCTAACCTCTCGTATGTGAAACTGTGACTTTATTTGAAAATAGGGTCTTTGCAGATATGATCAAATTAAGTGCTCAGACAGTAAAAAAAATCTGCCTGCAGTGCAGAAGACCTGGGTTTGATCCCTCGGTCAAGAAGATCCACTGGAGAAAGGAATGGCAACCCACTCCAGTATTCTTGCCTGGAGAATCCCATGGGCAAAGAAGCCTGGTGGGCTTAAGTCTGTGGGGTCACAAAGAGTCAGACACAACTGAATGACTAACACTTACAAAAAGAGGAGAGAAACAACACAGAGAGGATCCTATGTGACCACAAAGGCAGAGACTGAAGTGATGTGGCTTCAAGCCAAGTGATTCCAAGAAATGTCAGCAACTGTCAGAAGCTGCAAGAGGCAAGGAAGGATCCTCCCCAGAGCCTTCGCAGAGGGAGCACAGTGTTGCCAACACCTTGATCTTGGACTTTTGACCTCCTCAACTGTAAGAGAATAAGTTTCTATTGTGTTAAGCCACCTGGTTTGTGGACTTTGTTTCAATACTCATAGGAAACTAACACCTATGACATAATGGAAAGCAGGAAAAAAAAATGAGGATAGTATTAAAACAGTATGGGGGGGAGGGAAATAAAGACATGTTAAAAGGCCAGGAAAATCATAAAGCAGTATGAGAAAAGATTATACTACACCACTGACTTTTGCTATGAGCAGCATTTATCCAGCAAAATAACATAAACACTGAAGGAGATCAACCTTGGGATTTCTTTTGAAGAAATGATGCTAAAGCTGAAACTCCAGGACTTTGGCCACCTCACGAGAAGAGTTGACTCATTGGAAAAGACTCTGAAGCTGGGAGGGATTGGGGGCAGGAGGAGAAGGGGATGACCAAGGATGAGATGGCTAGATGGCATCACTGACTCGATGGATGTGAGTCTGAGTGAACTCCAGGAGACGGTGATGAACAGGGAGGCCTGGTGTGCTGCGATTCATGGGGTCACAAAGATTCGGACACAACTGAGTGACTGAACTGAACTGAACTGATTGATCAAAAATCATGACATTGAGAGGATGAGGGGAGAAATTAGAGTGCACAAGGGCTAAGGTATAATCGTACAGAGCAGGAAGCCTGGAAATCAGTCTGAAATGATGAGCTAAGGAGTAATCCTGTGAACCTGGGTTCCCCTCTCTGCTGTGATGGTGCCTTCTCTTCTCCCCTCCTCTCCCCATCCTTTTGACTGGCAGGATGGGCTGTGCATGGCTGACCCTCTGGGGTCCCCAAAGTCAAAGAAGCATACAACAGAAAATGACCTTGACTCTCTCAGGCCATAAATAAGGCATTTACACCATGTCTCCAATGAACTGATAGGAGCACATGGCCCAGCTTTATGTCTGTGTGACCAGCAAGAGAAACAGTTCCAGAGAAGCATGTAAAAGACCCTGATGCTGGGAAAGATTGAAGGCAGGAGAAGAAGGGGACAACAGAGGGTGAGATGGTTGGATGGCATCACTTACTCAATGGACATGAGTTTGGGCAAGCTCCAGAAGCGTGAAGGACAGGAAAGCCTGGCATGCTGCAGTCCATGAGGGCGGCAAAGAGTCAGACATGACTGAGCAACTGAACTGAACTGAAAAGAATGTACATGGATTCTTCTTGACAGAGACATTTTATAGAAAAGAAAAAAGATGGTTGATGATTGCTGTTAGACTAAGTTTTAAATAAAAAATTGTTAGTTGCTCAGTTGTGTCCAACTCTTTGCAACCCCATGGACTGTAGCCCCCCAGACTCCTCTGTCCATGGGATTCTCCAGGAAAGAATACTGGAGTGGGTTCCTATTTCCTTCTCCAAGGGATCTTCCCAATCCAGGGATCAAACCCAGGTCTCCTGCATTGTAGGCAGATTCCTTACCATCTGAACCACCAAGTTTTAATAAATATGAAGTTGAAGGTCCTTCGGTTCCAGGAGAAACCAATGATTCGGATGGAGTGAATCTGACTTCTCAGAGGGGGTCTCTAGCCCATCGGAACCACCAAGAAATGTGCCCAAGCACTTGGTCAGGAGCTCCAGGCTCTCCCTAGAAGAGACAAAGTAACTTTCTGCCCCAGACCAGGTCTGGGAGCATCTTCTTTCTCAACAGTCTATGTGAGATTTTGATATTTGTTTTAGAAACCAAGGTAGATGAACTTTTTTTTTCTGTAAGGAGCAGCAGGAATGGTAACAATTAAACCCAGTCTCACCACAAAGAACAGCATTCCAAGGGAATTTCATATTTAAAAAAAAAAAAAGTAGACCTCTTGTTTACTTTGCTTCATCCCACAAACAGCCTCGGCCCTTGGTGCTGACGGAATCACTCCCAGCTGTGCTTGTGCTGCTGGCCGGTCCCGGGGCACCTCAGTGATGGGGGTCTTGTGAAGTTTAGAAAGAATGAGAATGTGATGGATCTGGGTGCCTCTTCCAGGGGTGCCAACTCCAGTGGCTCAGATTCAGGGTGCAAAGCAGCCTGAGTCGTGCTGGTTTCATTTTGGGGGGCTCCCCAAACCCCAGAGTTGCGGGGACAGACAGGAAGGAAAGTGAAGTTTCTCCCCTTTCCCATCCCCCCACCCTGACTGGCCCCAGCCTCTGCCTGGAGTGACCCGGACCGCCACAGCAGAGACCAGCTGGGGCCCATCTTCCTGCGACACTTGGAAGCCAGCTGCCTGGGTCTGGATAGATCGTCGGCAAGAACACAATGATGAAACCTCCCTAACAAGGCAACTAAAATGAGAGTCATCTGACTCTCTTAAGTAGCAAAATAAACATCAGTGTCAACATTCTGGACCAAGTCCACTCTGTTTATTAAGATATATTTGCAGCTGTTTATTATTATTAAATAATTATGTCTCATTTTTAATTCAGCTTTTCTTAAATGTAGTCTTGTTATGCGAGTTTCTGTTAACCACTACACAAGCGTCTACATTCTCATGTGCTTAATCAGGTTCTCTGGGTATTTTGATAACAAGATAAATTGCCACCACTAAGTGGCTTAAGACAACATGAATTTATCATCTTGCATATATGGGGGTCAGAAGTCAACCTCACTGGGCTGAATGAATGTGTGGAGGGCTGGCATGCCTCCTGGGTGGAGGCACAGGGAACAGTCATTTCCTGCCTTTTCCAGCTCCCTGGGGCTTCTGCAGTCCTTGGCGTGTGATTTCCTTCTCCATCCGTAAAGAAGCACATCACACCCACTGCCCTCCCTGGCCAACGCTTCTCTCTCTGACCTCTCTGCCTCCTCGTACGAATAATCTCCCTTCTCAAGACCCTTCGTTTAACCCCATCTGCCAGCCGCTCTGGCCCTGAAAGGGGACAGTCACAGGTTCTGCGTGCTAGGATGTGGGCGCCTCTGGGTACTTCAACTAGATTCTATGCGAGTTTGCAGCAAGGCTGTCCAGTCAAATAGGACAGTATTCGGATGGAAAAACAAAGAGCAGCAGAGATGACTTCAGAGAAGAGTGAGACGCGGTCTCTCAGGGAGCCAGTCCCAGTGGGGAGGGATAGGAACGCGGAGTGTGCTTTCACATTCCACATTTGTTTTAGTGAATGCAGCTATTACAAAATGCTTCTTCAGTTTTAAGGAAAAGAATGCTACGACCCCCTTCCCCCAGGATGCTGGCAGTCAGAGGAGGTGCGCGTACCTGTGCTGCACTGAGGTCCAGGGGACCATGCGGTGCAGAGGTGGTACCCAGGGCCAGGTGAGCCCGAGGACAAGGGGCCAGGGCCGAGGGGGCTCTCTCGGCTGATGGCCTTCAAACTGCTGGCACACTTTCCCAGGGAGACAGGGAGGGGACCAGCTGCTGAGTCCCTGTGTTCCCTCCCAGAGTCACCTGCCTCTGGTGTCACTGGTGGCCTGCACATGTCCCCATGGGCTCTGGGACATTTCCAAGGCCCAGAGTGAGGGGGCTGGAGAGGAGGAGATGCTCTGGTCCTCCCAACTGTGGACAAGAAGCCAGGCCCTTGGGGGGCCCCAACACAGCTCCCCAAGCCCAGAGGTACCCACCTCCTCGACTGCTCTCAACGCCCCTGCAAGGGTGTAACACAGGTGTGGAGAGGAGTAGGTCCCAGACACTGGTGGTTCAGGCCATGGCTCTGACCTGCAGCGGCTGCAGCTTTTCTCCAGGCCACCTTAAGCGGAAGCAGCATGTCCTCATCCCGCCAACAGAGTGAGCTGCCTCCAGCACATCCCCACCACTGCAGGCAAAGCCTACCTCAGGGCTGATGGAGCCGGGTGTGCTGAGTCCACCGGGTTCTTGTTTGATAACTGAGGCCACGGAGTCAGTTCACTGCCAGCACACACACATGCACACACATGCACACGTGCACTCATTCATGGGCTCTCACACACAAACCTAAACCCAACACTTCCTCTCACATGTACACGCACATGCACACTCATTCGTGGGCTCACACACACACCTCACCAGGAACACCAGCCCCCTCTTCACAGAGAGCCCACCCTCTGACCACGTGTGACCTGGAATTACTGAGACACGGTGACAAGACAGAGCACGCAGGCTCTCTGTGTTCACGATCCATTGAAGAGCAAGTTCAGCCTCCGGGACACTCGTCCTGGTTGGTACTGCGCACGCTGGGACTTGTCTAAAAGGATGACCTCATTACTATTGTCTCAGCGTTGATTTCCACGATATGTCAGAACCTCCCACTTAAACTTTTGTTGTTGTTCAGTTGCTAAGCCATGTCTGACTCTTTGCGACCCTGTGGACTGTAGCACACCAGGCTTCCCCGTCCTTCACTATTTCCTGAAGTTTTCTCAAACCCATGTCCATGGAGTTGGTGATGCCATCCAACCATCTCTTTCTCTGTCGTCCCCTTCTCTTCCTGCCTTCAATCTTTCCCAGCATCAGGGTCTTTTCCAATGAGTCGGCTCTTTGTATCAGGTGGCCAAAGGATTGGAGCTTCAGCATCCTTCCAGTGAATAGTCAGGACTTACTTCCTTTAGGTGGAGAAGGCAATGGCACCACACTCCAGTACTCTTGCCTGGAAAATCCCATGGACGGAGGAGCCTGGTTGGCTGCAGTCCATGGGATCGCTAAAAGTTGGACACGACTGAGCAAGTTCACTTTCACTTTTCACTTTCCTGCATTTGAGAAGGAAATGGCAATCCACTCCAATGTTCTTGCTTGGAGAATCCCAGGTATGGGGGAGCCTGGTGGGCTGCCGTCTATGGGGTCGCACAGGGTTGGATACGACTGAAGCGATGTAGCAGCAGCAGCAGCAGCAGCATTTCCTTTAGGATTGATTGGTTTCATCTGCTTGCTCTCGAAGGAACTCTCCAGAGTCTTCTCCAGCACCACCACTTAAACTAAGGGTGTGAAAGTTTAGCTGTGAGAGACTGAAGTTACACATGGACCACAGCCAGACCGCATAAAAGGTGAAACTCTGACCCACAACCTGCAGCCACCTGCCCGACTACAGAACTGCCATATCCAGGACCAGCCAGGTGGCCTGTGAGTCATGGCAGCTCAGGGCCAGACCACTGTCATCTGTGTGCCCAGGAAGCAAAACAGCAACCAGTTACCATCAGCTGAGAACAGATAGGACTTGGCCAGTGACAGCCAGCTTCCTCAACTCCTCTCCCTGCTTCCAGCTCAAGAGCAATGGTGTGCTCCTGAGCCAGACACCCAGCCTCTGGATCTCCCCTCCCCATACATCCTTGGCCCACCCAGGGTCCCAGGTACCGTCTCCCACCACCAGGCCGCCCCTCCACTGCCTGCCTGACCACCAGTCCCCGCTCAACACATTGGATGAAAGCCCTCTGGTTTGGGTGGTCATTGAATACTTCCACAGTTGTTGATTTAAAAATGTACTGGGGGCCACAAGATTTCTCAAGATTCCTGTAGGGTTTGTAAACTGGTCTGGGAAAGAGAGGGAGGGGCAGTGCCAGCTGGGGAGGGGCCTGGAGGCCTGAGATCATGTGGGTGGGGGCAGCAGGGTTGGGGGCAGCACTGGACAGCTGGGGGGCAAGTGATCGGCAGCTCCAGGGACACCCTGGTCAACCTCAGCACCCAAATGTTACCCCTTGTGCACTGTCTGGGACCAAGGGGCTCAGAAAAGAAGGTGACAGGTTGGTGTCTGCAGAGAATCTGCTGGCCGCTGATGGGCCCACACCTCTCTGCAGACACAGGAGGTGGCTGCCTGCTGAGATGGGGCTTGTGTCTCACTTTATAGCCCCCAGGCTCACTTTAGGCTGGCCAGGCAGGTATCCTGTCCCCAGGGAAACAGGTGCCTAAGGTTTAACCCAGGCAAGTCTGTGTCTTACCTGGTCAGACTCCAGTCCAGGCTGGCTACTCCACGCAGCCCTTCAGGGACCCAGGCTCCCCGCCTCTCAAGGCTCTGCCCTCCTCCCACCTAGGCAGAGGAGGAGCTGGGGGCTCAGGCTGGAACATTCTTTAGGGCCAGGCGGGGCTGCACTGGTCACTTCTGCCCAAATGCCAGCAGCCTGCACTCAGGCCTACTCTTGACCATTCCGGAGGCTGGGGTGGGGATCAGCTCTGTTCCCAGGAAGACCAGCCTCAAGCATGTGGAGGCCCTGAGGGTCACAGGTGAGATGGAGGACATTCTTCCACCTCCAGCCCTGCCCCCTGGAGCTTCCTCCAGGCCAGGCTCAGATGCCTCGTTGCCTCCAGAACCACCTCCCGAGTGTTCTCACGGGTCATCTGAGTTGGATTCTGCGTCTTCTCCGTTCACCACGTCACTGAGCACTCCTCGTTTATTTCAAGGCCTCTGTCATGTGGCAGGTCCACATCCTCTCTCAAAATAAATTTAGCATCTCAAATTCTACCCTTAGCGTTTCTTTCCTTTGACCTATTGTATTAGTCAGCATTTCTGCAGTAACAAACAGCCCCAGTAGCTCAGAGGCTTACAGCACCAATGTGTGTTTCTGGCTTACTTTACCTTATGTGAAGACTGAGTCCACAGCAGCAGAGGGTTTGGCTAGCTCCATGCCCGGGCTTGTTCCGGATCACCTGGGCCCTCTTTTCTCATTGTGGATGAGAGCAGGAGGGGAGGAACTGAACATGTGGATGATTTTGGCTCAGCTGTGCACACATCCTCTGGCCACAGCAAGTCATGTGGTCAACTCAGGGTCTGTGGTGTCAGGGAAGCGCAGCAGGCGGGGGGCACTGACCCCTGCGGGTGAGTGGTCACCAGCCATGTTCCCCCATCCACCGGCCTTCAAGCCATGTCCACTTCTCCCACAGCAGGGGGTGGATGACTGTGCTGGTCACCCCTCCCTGACTGCTGCCCAGCAGAAAGGCACCAATGGGATGCGCAGTATCAGACCAAGGAGCAGAATGGGGACAGATGGGGACAGGGGAGGTGAAGTCCCAACTAGGAATGTCTGGCCACACCACGTGCTGCAGGACTCAACTGGGCCGAGCCAGTGAGGACCCACCTGGAGGGACCCACTGTGGATGCACAGCTGGGCCTGTCCCACCACCCGAGGAGTGGGTCCACATGGGGGCCCCTGAACAGGCCACTGGTCCAGCTGTGTGGCTAAGCCTCTGGGACACAGAGATCCCATGAAGAGATGAGGGGGACCCCTTGCCCCAGGGAAGTCCAGTCTCCAGACCCCACGGACTGCAGCATGCTGGGCCTCTCTGTCCTTCACCATCTCCCAGAGCTTGCTCCAATTAGTGTCCATTAAGTCAGTGATGCCATACAACCATCTCATCCTCTGTTGTCCCCTTCTCCTCCTGCCTTCAATCTTGCCCAGCATCAGGGTCTTTTCCAATGAGTCAGCTCTTTACATCAAGGGGCCAAATTATTGGAGCTTCAGCTTTAACATCAGTCCTTCCAATGAATATTCAGGGTTGGTTTCCTTTAGGATCGACTGGTTTGATCTCCTGGCAGTCCAAGGGACTCTCAAGAATCTTCGCCATCACCACAGTTCAAAAGCATCAGTTCTGCAGCGCTCAGCCTTCTTTATGCACATCCATACATGACTACTGGAAAAACCATAGCTTTGACTACATGGACCTTTTGTTGGTAAAGTAATGTCTCTGCTTTTTAATACGCTGTGACATCATAGCAAATGTTGAGAAAGAAGCCCTTTTAGCCTCTTTCATGTCCAGGGAGGCAGGGGCTCCTCCCATTACAGAGGCTCCCTCCCTGGCATCTCCTGGCCCCCAGACAACAGAGGAGCCTGCTCCCACCCCCCGGATCCCCAGACAGTGCTCCAGACTAGAGTACACCAAGCTGTGCCTCGTGCAGCCATCCTGGGTAACAAACGAGACCAAGAATGACCTGTTATCAGGAGATCAGTGACCTGACCAGACAGCCCAGCACGGACTGGCCAGGGCAAGCAGCCAAGCGAGGAGAGGAGCGTCAGCAGGTCCAGGGGACTGACTGGCGTGAGTCTCATGGCAAAGAGACACCCAAGTCCTTGAGGAGGAAGAGAAAACAGAAACATCATTTAGAATCTGCTGGTGGGCTTTCTGGCTCATCAAGCCTTGGCCATTGTACCTGGACAGTGAGCTGCCTGTGACTCTCAGCCCTTCTCAACAAACCACTTCCCTCTCCCTCTGCTACTGGCTTGGGAGGAGCTAGGCAGAAGGGAGCCATGGGGCAGCCACAGGGAGAACAAGGCCAGAATCCCCGCCAGCCTTCCCACGGTCATGGAGTAAGCTAGGAGCTGATCCAGCGGCAAGATGCTGTCGGATTTCCATCCATGTGTGCATGCTCATTGTTTTTGGCTGAGACTCATCAAGTGGTTTGGGAGGTCTGGGTCCACTTCTCTGTTTTTACTTGCAAACCCAAGCCAAGATTGAGAAACTGGTCTTAATAACATTCCCACTGTTGATTAACCAGCCCCACAACCTGTCGGAAACATAGCCGGAGGCAACACAAAACTAGAATTCGGGAGAGTCTCCAGTGAAAAAGCATGGCTAAACATCCTGAAGAAGTCAGTGACATATCCACGTGGAAGAGTGAAGTGGACTCTCACCTCATACCATATATACACAAACCAACTCAAACCAAATCAAACCCCTAAATGCAGGACTAAAGCTATGAAACTCCCAAATGAAGCCAGAGGAAAAGCTTCATAACACTGAACCGGTTTCTTGCTTTCATGACAACTGTTTCTGGGATCTGACATCAAAGGCACAGAGCAACAAAAGAAAAAAAATAAAGAAATCAGGTTATGTCAAAATTAAAAACTTTGTGCACCCAAGGACAGAAGTGAAACGGCAAAACACAGAAGGAAAGAGATATTTGCAAATCATACATCTGATACGGGACTACTATTCAAAACATATCAACAACTTCCAAAACAACAAGAAAACCCAAAGAACTCTGGCTTGAAAATGGGCAAAGGACCTGAACAGAAATTCCAACAAAGAGTATTTTAAAAGTTGGTAAGAAGCTCATGAAAAGATGCTCAGGATCACTAATCACTGGGAAGCGGAAATCAAAATCACACAAGAGCTATCACTTTGTCCCCAATAGGACAGCTATTACTAAAACAACAGCAAACAAAACAAAACAAAGTGTGGGCAAGGATGTGGAGAAAGTGGAACCTTTGTGCTCCATTGCTGAGAATGCAAAAGGGTACAGCTGCCGTGGAACACTGCGGTGATTCTTCAAAATGTTAAAGAATTACCATTACCATATCATCCAGGAATTCCACTCTGGGTTTGTACCCAGAAGACATGAAAGCAGAGACTGATAAATATTTGCACAACCAAGTTCTTAGCAGGTTATTTACAATAGCAAAAGATGGAAGGTAAACAAACAACACACACATCAGTGGGCGATGGATAAACCAAACATGGTCCATCCACACAAAAGAGAAAGGAGGTTCTGACACATGCTACAATGTGGCTTAAAACCCAACATTTGAAAAACTAAGATCATGGCATTCAATCCGATCACTTCATGGCAAATAGGTGGGGAAACAAAGGAAACAGTGACAGACTTTACTTTCTGGGGCTCCAAAATCACTGCAGATGGTGGCTGCAGCCATGAAATAAAAAGACACTTGCTTTTTTAGAAGAAAAACTATGCACAACCTAGACAGCACATTAAAAAGCAGAGACATTACTTTGCCAACAAAGTCTGTCTAGTCAAAGCTGTGGTTTTTCCAGTAGTCATGTATGGTTGTGAGAGCTGGACCGTGAAGAAGGCTGAGTGCCGAAGAACTGATGCTTTTGAGCTGTGGTGTTGGAGAAGACTTTTGAGAGTTCCTTGGACTGCAAGGGGATCAAACTAGCCAATTCTAAAGGAAATCAACCCTGAATATTCATTGGAAGGACTGATGCTGAAGTTGAAGCTCCAGTACTTTGGGCCACCTGATGCAAAGAGCCGATTCATTAGAAAAGACCCAGATGCTGGAAAAGATTGAAGGCAAGAGGAGAAGGAGACGACAGAGGATGAGATGGTTATGGCTGGATGGCATCACCAACTCGATGGACATAAGTTTGAGCAAGCTCTGGGAGATGGTGATGGACAGGGAAGCCTGGAGTGCTGCAGGCCATGGGGTGGCAAAAAGTCAAACATGACCCAACAACTGAACAACAACAAACAATATGGCTGAACCTTGAGGACATGATGCTCAGTGACGGAGGCCAAACACAAAAGGGACACATACTGTATGATCCACTTACTTGAGATTCCTAGAGAAGTCAGATTCATGGAGATAGAAAGTGGTTGCCAGGGACGGAGGGTGAATTATTTAACAGGTATAGGTTCAGTTTTGCAACAGGAAAAAGTCCTGGAGATGGACAATGATGTTGGTTACACAACAGTGCAAATGTACTTAATGTCACTGAACGGTACATTCAAAATGGTTAAAATGGTGAATTTCATATAGTACATATGGGCTTCCCTAGTAGCTCAGGCCATAAAGCATCTGCCTGCAATGCAGGAGACCCAGGTTTGATCCCTGGGTCAGGAAGATCCCTTGGGGGAAGGAAATGGCAACCTATTCCAGTATTCTTGCCTGGAGGATTCCATGGACAGAGGAACCTGGTGGGCTACAGTCCATGGGGTCACAAAGTGTCAGACATGACTGAGTGACTAACACACACACATATGTTGTATATATTGTATCATAATTTTAAAAAAATAAAGAAGCTAAACACAATTACATATATATTTTGTTAATAAAACATTAAACTTAACAGATCATTAAATTCTTTATAGATGTATCAGTTAGCATTAAGCTATAATGTATTGAAACAACAAAAAATTAATAGAAATAATGTACTATATCAACATTTTTGTATTAGTTATCTTTAAAATTAAGTTTAGGAATGATCTATTATTTCTATTAGAGTTGTGATTGTTAAGCTGAGAGCATTCACTTAAGCATGTGAAACAGTATTAGAATGTGTATGTGAGCTTGATTTGTTATAAGCTCAATTTATTATATAAATAAGAGTAATTTAAGTATTTGAGAGGATTGGGGTATTTGCATGTAAATGCTTCTTGTCAGTACTTAAAGAGAAAGGAATGCTTTCAATTACGATAGAACTTAAGACTTTAAGGGGAATTTGACCTTAATAAAAAGTGACGAATAACAATGAGTGTTTAAAAGGCATGAACTAAGCATTGGGAAGCCCTACCCAAGCTTTCAGGTCCTGAACTTGATCAACCTGTTTTCAAACAATAAGATAGTATCTGGTGAAGACTATTCCCAACTGGTGTGAGTAGGAATGGCATTTCCTGATTAAGAAGGCAACCCTGAGAATAACGCCCTTCTCAGGGCTCCCTATCTGGAGAAGGCAATGGCACCCCACTCCAGTGCTCTTGCCTGGAAAATCCCATGGATGGAGGAGCCTGGTAGGCTGCAGTCCATGGGGTCACGAGGAGTCGGACACGACTGAGAGACTTCACTTTCACTTTTCACTTTCATGCATTGGAGAAGGAAATGGCAACCTACTCCAGTGTTCTTGCCTGGAGAATCCCAGGGACAGGGGAGCCTGATGGGCCGCCGTCTATGGGGTCACACAGAGTCAGACACGACTGAAGCGACTTGGCAGTGTCAGGCGAGTGTATGTTCCTCGGGTCTTGTCTCATCACAACAAAGATTTGGAGTGACGGACATTAAAGCCCCCTCAGCGTGTCACAGCTCTCGGGTCTTTTCCCTTCCTTGTCTTTTAGCCGCCGCCATTCTGGACTATTCTACCGACCTAACAGCAGCATGTCTCCCTAAAATGCCTGTTATTGCCACCGTTGGTCGTTTGCTTCCAAAGTGAGAGTGTCCTATCTCTCAGCACAGCCGTGTGGCAACCTGATATAACCCAGACGGCCCCCGGCCACTGCCTGGCCCCTGCACAGTGGTGGTAGAAGAGTGGGCAGGCAATAGGGGCTGGGCAGTGAGTCCTGGGCTGTAACGAAGGCAGTCAAGCCCATTCCAAGAACATACACAGGAAATGGGTGCCTTTCTAGTAAAATAGAAATTACCAAACTCAGTCCTAGAAGAATTGTGACATTTATAAAGTCCAACTTCCATAAAAGAAATTTAAAAAGTGAATAAAGTAAACAAAGCTAGTGGAGGTAATGGAATTCCAGCTGAGTTATTTAAAATCCTAAAAGATGATGCTGCTGCAAAAGTGCTGCCCTCACTGTGTCAACAAATTTGGAAAACTCAGCGAAGGGCACAGGACTGGGAAAAGTCAGTTTTCATTCCAATCTCAAAGAACAGCAATGCCAAAGAATCTTCAAACTACCACACAGTGTACTCATTTCACATACTAGCAAAGCAATGCTCAAAATCCTTCAAGCTAAGCTTCAGCAGGACATGAACCAAGAACTTCCAGATGTTCAAGCTGGATTTAGAAAGGCAGAGGAATCAGAGATTAAATTACCAACATCTGTTGGATCATTAAAAAAGCAAGAGAGTTACAGAAAAACATCTACTTCATTGCCTACACTTCTGAAGCGACTTGGCAGTGTCAGGCGAGTGTATGTTCCTCGGGTCTTGTCTCATCACAACAAAGATTTGGAGTGACGGACATTAAAGCCCCCTCAGCGTGTCACAGCTCTCGGGTCTTTTCCCTTCCTTGTCTTTTAGCCGCCGCCATTCTGGACTATTCTACCGACCTAACAGCAGCATGTCTCCCTAAAATGCCTGTTATTGCCACCGTTGGTCGTTTGCTTCCAAAGTGAGAGTGTCCTATCTCTCAGCACAGCCGTGTGGCAACCTGATATAACCCAGACGGCCCCCGGCCACTGCCTGGCCCCTGCACAGTGGTGGTAGAAGAGTGGGCAGGCAATAGGGGCTGGGCAGTGAGTCCTGGGCTGTAACAAAGGCAGTCAAGCCCATTCCAAGAACATACACAGGAAATGGGTGCCTTTCTAGTAAAATAGAAATTACCAAACTCAGTCCTAGAAGAATTGTGACATTTATAAAGTCCAACTTCCATAAAAGAAATTTAAAAAGTGAATAAAGTAAACAAAGCTAGTGGAGGTAATGGAATTCCAGCTGAGTTATTTAAAATCCTAAAAGATGATGCTGCTGCAAAAGTGCTGCCCTCACTGTGTCAACAAATTTGGAAAACTCAGCGAAGGGCACAGGACTGGGAAAAGTCAGTTTTCATTCCAATCTCAAAGAACAGCAATGCCAAAGAATCTTCAAACTACCACACAGTGTACTCATTTCACATACTAGCAAAGCAATGCTCAAAATCCTTCAAGCTAAGCTTCAACAGGACATGAACCAAGAACTTCCAGATGTTCAAGCTGGATTTAGAAAGGCAGAGGAATCAGAGATTAAATTGCCAACATCTGTTGGATCATTAAAAAAGCAAGAGAGTTACAGAAAAACATCTACTTCATTGCCTACACTAAAGCCTTTGACAGTGTGGATCACAACAAACTGCGGAAAATTCTTCAAGACATGGGAATATCAGACCACCTTACCTGCTTTCTGAGAAATCTGTATGCAGGCAAGAAGTAACAGAACCAAACATGGAACAACGAACTGGTTCCAAATTGGGAAAGCAGATGGCAAGGCTGTATATTGTCACCCTGCTTATTTAACTTACATGCAGAGTATGTCATGCGAAATGCCAAGCTGGATGAATCACAAGGTGGAATCAAGACTGCCAGGAGAAATATCAGTAACCTCAGGTAAGCAAATGACACCACCCTTATGGCAGAAAGGGAAGAAGAACCAAAAAGCCTCTGGATGAAAGTGAAAGAGGAGAGTGAAAAAGCTGGCTTAAAACTCAACATTCAGAAAACTAAGATCATGGCATCCATTCTCATCACTTTATGGCAAATAGATGGGAAACCATAGAAACAGTGAGAGACTTTATTTTCTGGGGCTCCAAAATCACTGCAGATGGTGACTGCGGGCATAAAATTAAAAGATCTTTGCTGCTTGGAAGAAAAGCTATGACCAACTGAGATAGTGTATTGAAAAGCAGAGGCATCGGTTTACAAACAAAGGTCCATCTAGTCAAATCTATGGTTTTTCCAGTAGTTATGCATGGATGTGAGAGTTGAACCATATAAAAACTAAGGGCTGAATAACTGATGCTTCTGAATTGTGGTGCTGGGGAAGATGCCTGAGAGTCCTTTGGAATGCAAGGAGATCAAATCAGTCAATCCTAAAGGAAATTAATATTTCTGAATATGCTGGAAGGACTGATGCTGAAGCTAAAGCTCCAATACTTTGGCCACCTGATGCAAAAAGCCAACTCATTGGAAAAGGCCCTGATGCTGGGAAAGATTGAGGGCAGTGTAAGGCGAGTGCAGAGAAAAAGAGAATGAGCTGGGGAGTCAGGCAAGAAAGGGGAAATTTATTAGAGGGAAAAGAGAGGGTGACTGGCCTTTAAGGAGAACCAGCATCCTCCCTTTCTGAGAGAGTCTTTCTTATACCCCACTAATGAAAAATTCTCTGAAGGGATGATTAATTTTTAGCCTGTAGTTGAGTCCTGTGGTCATGTACCCGGAGATCTGGAATTTGGTGGTCTCGTAGCTTTGAGAAGGTAGGCGCCAGGGAGAAAACAGAACGTCGTTTGGGCAATGAGGTCATTCTCAAATTTCACTGTGATTTTATTCTTGGTTTGTGAGGTCAACACAATGAGCCGTCTTAACAACGTGGGCTGTATCAGTCAGGAGGATAAGGAAGCGACAGAGGACAAGATGGTTGGATGGCATCATCAACTCAACGGACGTGAGTTTGAGCAAGCTCTGGGAGTTGGTGAAGGAAAGGGAAGCCTGGCGTGCTGTAGTCCATGGGGTCACAGGGTCAGATACGACTGAGTGATTGCACAACAACAGAGTGAGATTAGTTAGTTCAGGTACTGAGGCTGAATTCATCTGGGAGACACAACCGTGTCTGGCCAAGCGCTCCTCTCGACTTTCCAGCGAAGACTGTGAGGTCATCCGGGCACATGGCCAGGACGAGGGTGGGCACAGTGCCCTGCTCTTGGAGAGCCTGCCAGCACCCTGCCTGCAGGGCTTTTTGTGGACAGAGGGGCTAGTCCCACCCACCCTGTGGCACCTGGACTGAGCCACCCCCAGTCCGAGAACATGTCACCCTCAGTCAGGTGTCATGGGTGAGGGGCTGTAGCCGCAGCTTCATGCTCCTGAGGGGGAGTCTGATGGGCCTCCTGGGCCCGTTGCCCACCCTGGGCAGAGGTCAGCGCCAAGCTGTCCATGGACAAGAGTTCAGGCAGGAGCTGGGCAGGTCACAGAGACCGCCCGTACCTGCTCACTCTCCTGCCCCTCCAAGGAGGCCAGCAAGCTGCAGGCCAGCAGGCTGGGCTGATAGCACATCAGCCGAGTTTGTGCTGGGGCCTCCGCGGGGATGGAGGGGTTGACATCCTTGTGTGGCCAGCACAGCAACAGTGCGAATAAGCAAAGGAGCTCTTCTTAACCTTCCCGCTCTCCTGCTGGAGGGGCGCCGTGACTGCCTGGAGGTTACCGATGGGGAAATGGAGGCAGGAAGTGGCTAGAGAGCTTGCCCATGGCCAGACACCTCGCCAGCAGGTGAGCAGACTCCGTTTGGACTCCTGGCCCCTCACCTGCCTGTGTTAGTGTGACGGCTGAGGACCACACAGTGCGTTTGGGGAGGACCACCGCATCCCTGGGCGTCCCTGGGCCAAGGCTCACTGCCGCACCTTCACCTGCGCGTCTGTGGGAGCTGGCCTCTCCTGGGCCTGTGGGGCCCTGGAGGAGGGGCGGGAGTGCTGGGTGGGCGAGGAGCCTGTGTCTGGGGGCTGCCCCCTCTTCAGGTCCCGAAGTCCTGGGACAAGTGGCTGGGGGCAGACAGGTGTGAGCAGCTCAGGGGGACCTGGGGAGCTGCTGACAGCAACGAGCGCTCTGTTCCAGTTCCCTCCAGCCTCGCCTGGGTGTGTGCAAAGGCCTCCAAATGGCAGGTACACCTCATGGCCCGCGGAGCCAGAGCACCTGAGCGCACCATTGGCTGAAACCCAAGCGTGGTTGGTCTGTGCGAGGAGAGCCTCATCGGCGCCTCCTGACGCTGGTGCCAACTGGTTGTTTCAAAGGATGCTGATAATAACTGGGGGAGAGGCGCTGGGGATCCCAGAGCCCCCGGTGTGGAGTCTGAGCCGCAAGGGCAGCCAGGACTCGTGAGGGGACCTCAGCACTCTGGGCACAGGCAGTTGAGCAGGAAGCTCATGGTGGAGCCAGGCAGCAAAGCCCTTCCCAGACCCACCAGGCACGGCTCCTGGAGAGGATGGGCTGGGTCTGTGCCCGTGGGGCCAGAAGGCTGGGCACAGGCTGCCCAATGGAGCAGGGCGCAGGCCATGCAGAGGACCTTCTGCCCCAAGTAGAAGACAGCGCCTGCAGGGCCTGGCCCACATCAGGCTGCAGTCCATAGGACAGAGAACCATGGAATTTCCCAGGGCCTCTCCTCCACTCGGCCCCCAGCAGCTGCAGACACCACCCACGAAGTGACTGCAGGAACCAGGAACGCAGCGGCCAGACGCAAAGGGAGGAGAGTCAGGGAGACCCACTCCCACTGTGTCGGGGGAATCTCCAGCCTCTGTGAGGAGTAAAAAGAAAAACAAAACTAGCACAGAACTTTCATTGTTCTGTTCCATGAACTCAGGAAAGGGCAGCACCTACTTTGGAAAGAAATTCTAAAGGAAGTATAATATATCCAGGCTGCTTTTTTCCACTCCATTTAAGAAAATTTCTATGTAGGAAATAAAGGTTGAGATGCAGATGAAACGGACTGAAACTGAGCGGAAATTGGTGGGTAAACAGATGTCCACTGAGATGAGAGCACATGATGTAGGGGAAAGTGTGGAATAAAAACACAGTCTTGGAACTTCCCTGGTGGTTCAGTGGCTAGGACTCTGTGTTCCTGACGCAGGGGCCCCGGTTCAGTCCCAGGGAACTGAATCCCATGTGTCACAACTAAAGACTCCACATGCTGCAGCTAAGACCTGGCAGAGGCAAATGCATCTTAAAAACAAACAAACAAACAAACAAAACCAAAAAAAAAACTATTTAAAAAAAATCACAATAGTAAGTTGAAAGGACACTCAAAAGCTAGAGCCTCGCCAAGTGCTTTTCCATAGGAAGAAATATAACAAACAGGAAAAAAGACAATAATCAAAGATACAGTAGAAGAAAGTTTCTTAAACTGAAGGCCAATAACAATTTATTTAACAAAAAGTCTCGTTGGGTACCAGCCCAAAGTCATGGCAGTCTGGTGAAAAGCTTTCAGGTTAAAACATCAGACAAGCGCACACAAAGACACTCAGAGTAGTCTAGAGAGGTGTGTGCAAAGTGAAAGTGAAAGTGAAGTAGCTCAGTTGTGTCTGATCTTTGCAACCCCATGGACTGTAACCTACCAGGCTCCTCCGTCCGTGGGATTCCCAAGGCAAGAGTACTGGAGTGAGTTGCCATTTCCTTCTCCAAGTTGTGTACAAATAGGTACAGAATTCAGGGTTTGCAGCCGGGGCATCAAGGCTGTATTTGCCTAGCTGTGTACCAATGCCAGGCAAATACAGCCTTAATGCCACAGCTGCAAACCCTGATTTCTGTACCTAGCCAGGTCACTGTGGGGTGACCTTCTACAGGTGTGCAGGCAACAGAAAAGAAAGTTCCTAGGTATGGGGGCTCAAATATTGTACTAAGAACATTCCATTCCTGAAAAGCCAACTCAAAAAGCTATCCAGGCAAACAAGAGGTGACTCAAAATAAAGATCCTACAAACAGAGAAAGCCAGGTTGGAAAGGGTGAACAGGGGAATCAAGGTGGTTGAAGCTGGAGTGAAGTTCAAGTAGAATCTATGAATAAAATTCAAAAATTACAAAAGAACTATTGCTAAAGCTAAAACATTCAGCTTGCAAGGCATGGTGGTTCTTTGGGGTCTCTCTTCATAGCAGACAAGTTTAGCATGGTAGGCAGCCCCTGGGAGAGGTGTGTATGCTGTGACGTTCACAGCCAGCACCAGAGTCTCAGGGTCCCCTGCTCACCCAGAGCCCTTTGGCACAGGACATAGAGGAAGGCACACCAGCCCCATCCAACCCCCATAACTTGCACCCTTAGCCTAGGCACCTCCTTCCTTCCAGGTCCTTGAACACCTTCCTGTGGATTTCCAACTTCTTGTAACATTCAGTCTACCCATTTCTCTTGTGTCTGAGTCAGAGTTCTCCAGAGAAACAGAACCAATAGGGGATATATCCATATTCATATCCACATTGGTATAGAGCTATGGAGAAAGAGGAAGAGAGGAAACTACTTTCAGAAATTGGCTCCTGTGCTTGTGGAGTCCGTGTGCTTAGTCGTTCAGTCATGTCTGACTCTTTGCAACCCCATGGACTGTAGCCCGCCAGGCTCCTCGGTCCACAGGACTCTTCAGGCAATAATGGAGTGGGTGGCCATGCCCTTCTCAAGGGGATCTTCCTGACCCAGGGATTGAGTCTCCCACATTGCAGGCAGATTCTTTAACATCTCAGCCATCAGGGAAGCCTGCGTGTGGAGGCGGGCAAGTGCAAAGTCTGCAGGGCAGGCTGGAGTCCTGGGAACAGTTGGTGCTGTTGCAGCTCGAGTCCGAAGGTCGTCTGGAGGCAGAGTTCCCTCCTCCTCGTGGGACCTCGGGATCCCTTGTAGCACAGTTGTGCCTTCCCTTATGGCCTTCCGCTGATTAGATGAGGCCCACCCAAGTTTCAGAGGGCAATCTGCTTTCCTCCAAGTCTACTGATTTAATGTTAATCTCATCTCTTTAAAACAAACAAACAAAAAACTTCATGGCAATATCCAGATGTGTTTGACCAAATACCTGAGCATTATGGCCCAATCAAGTTGACACACAAAATTAATCATCCCTTGTCAATCATTTAAAAATTACATTTTGGGAGAAACTATAAGGAGAGGAAAATATCCTCCTTTTTGAAGAGTGAATCACCTAATCTTTCCTCACACAGCATGAATTATTTCTACCATATATGTGCATACTTATTTTTATACTTCAAAAACAAACTTTTATTCTTAATTACATAGGTGGGGCAAGGGTGAGGGACCTCTAAAGGCATTAGTCTAACCATTAATAATATTAGCACATTTTCTTTCTACTTACTTTATTAACAGTGAAGAATTTCCCAGTAAACCACAGATGCCATGCCATTCCTCTCCAAAATCTCTGTTTGCCTCTCTTAAAAAGACAAATATTTCTCCCCTAAACAAATATCATCACCACCACCATCACAAAATCAGGACAAATTTTTTTGTAATGTCCAACCCCCAGTTCATGCTCTGATTTCTCAAACTGCCCCAAAATATCCTCCACAGCTGGCCTGTCTCAAAGAGGACTGAATCCAGGCTGCACATGGTTTGTTCCAGTCCCGGATGTGGCGTTCCCAGACCACAGACCACTTCCACAACATGGACATGGAGACCTGGGCTGGCGTCCTGGAGAGCATCCACGCCTGGATTTGCCTGGTGGCTGCTTGTCTTGTCATTCCTGCAGCTGGAAGTTCGCTCTGAAGGCCCATTAGACTTAATTGTTTGGGCGACAGTGCCCTGTAGCTGATGTGTGTGGACTTGCATCACAGGAAGAGACGCGAAATCCAGGCATCACCTGTCGTGGAGCCGAGACTGACTCAGGTTCAGGCTTCAGCCTGGCTCACGCAGCAGGGCAGCCACAGTGCCTGGCCCACCTGCCCACCCATCTAGAGACCACTCGCAGCCACTGTTCAGGAGCCCACGGGGCCGTCTCGAAGCGGCAAGGCAGGTTCATGTGGAAACTGGGGGCCAGCTGCCACCCTTCTGTTGCCAACTTTGCTGTGGTGGCCCCCCAGCTGTGGAGTGGGCAGTCCAGCTCCCGAGTGAGTGCAGCTGCTGGGCCTTGGCCCCACCTGGGTGAGCAGGGCAGGAGGGGACCACGGCCAGGGGCACTTTTGTTGTTCAGTCACTCAGTCGTGTTCAACTCTTTGTGACCTCATGGACTGAAGCACGCCAGGCTTCCCTATCTGCCAGAGTTTGTTTAAACTTGTGTCCATTGATTAGCTGATGGAATCCACCGAGGCCCCCAGTGCCTCACGGGGCCCCCACACCCACACTCTGTGACCGTGTGGGCCCAGTAAGAGCTTCTTTCACTGAATTACATTTCAGAAAGGAGCCTCCTCCTATGGGGACGGCTATAACCCAGCAGGGACTTGCATCCGTGGCCTGTTTCTCCAGGCGGCTGCCCCTGCCTCTCGCTTTCCCCACATGGCCCTCTTTGTGTGACCACGTCCATCCTGCCCTGGGGACATGGAGCAGCGGCTCCAAACTCACCCCCTGAGGCCAGCACAGCCTGTCCGCATCCACCCAGCTTATGGAGGGGAGGTAGACAGAGACCCTTCCCCCGGTGTGGGTAGGAGAGAACCAACAGGCTCTACAGGGTGGGCCATCCCAGGAACCAAATGCCTCTCCTGGGAGAAAAGGCCTGACTTTCAGCACCTGCCTCTGTCCACAGCATAAACACTCCACCCGGCAGGCTGGGTGATAGTTGTGTCCGACCGCAGTCCAGGGACCAGGGCCCCAGGAGACCTCGCAGGCTGAAAGCAGAGACCACATCCGGGAAGACGTGGGCACACTGCCCCTGAAAGCTGACCTCCCGTCTTCACAGTGTGACTGTTGGCTAGGTTTTGCTCACCCACTTCTCTGTAACAATACCCCAAACTCAGTCTACTTAATTCATGGGTAGAATGTGACAGGGCTCCCTGTGGCCAGTCCGCCCCTACTCCATTCCAGGGACCAGGGCCCCAGGAGACCTCGCAGGCTGAAAGCAGAGACCACATCCGGGAAGACGTGGGCACACTGCCCCTGAAAGCTGACCTCCCGTCTTCACAGTGTGACTGTTGGCTAGGTTTTGCTCACCCACTTCTCTGTAACAATACCCCAAACTCAGTCTACTTAATTCATGGGTAGAATGTGACAGGGCTCCCTGTGGCCAGTCCGCCCCTTCTCCATGGGTACCAATGGCACCCTAGGAGGCTGGGGCTGGAATCCCCTGCAGGCTGAGCTCAGACCTGGGGGAATGGGCTGCCAGCTGCCAGATGCACCCAGGAAATGCCACATAAGATAGTACACACTCTGCTCCAGGGCTGGAGGATGGCTGCTCAGACCGGGGGTGGAGTCCTGCCCTAGGAAGTGAGTGGGTGCCCTCGGCTGGCCCAGAGCCCATGGGGCCACTGGGGACTCAAGGCCCTTAGTCTTTCTGTCCAAATTGCATAGGCCATGCCAGCCGCATGTGTAACAAGGATGTGTGGCTGTTGATGGCCAGGCTGCTGCCCTCGATTAACTTATGGCATTCGGCAGAGGCAGGCTCAGGGGCCTCCTGGGGCCTGAGCTTGACCATCAGAATTCTCATGCCGAACCTGATCCAGAAGCAGGCCATCTGGGTGGTGCATGTCCAGTGGTTGGCCCCAGCCTTGGCTCTTCCCGCCTCCTCGCCGACCCCAGAGTCCCGTGAGGCCTCCCCCAGTGCTGTGCAGAAAGAGCCTCCACTGCCTGCACGGAAGAGCCCTGAGGGGTGCCCATTGCTTCTCAACAAAATGGGGGTGGGGGAGAAGCCCGAGTGGTACAGGAGATGTGGTTCAAAAGGGGGAAAAGCAGAAAGATGCTCACGCGACCAGACTCTGCAGCCAAGATGGAGCAGCACCGAGGCACCAAATCTGGAGCAGTGCAGAGAAGAGGAGAAGCGGGGGCCTCCCACTTCCCCAGGAGCCCTCATGGAGCCCCAGCTCCCCCAGGACCACACTGCCCACAGGCCTCAGTCTGCAGGTCTGCACCTGTGTGCATCCCAGGCTCCTGGACGCCACCTGGGTCTCGCCTTCCTCGAAGGGCAGGTGGGCGGATGTTGCGGGTTGCAGAGTCCACGTGGGCTAATTACCAGCTAACTCCTGCTCTGCCCTGCCCAGCGGCTTTGTCACGGCTGGACACACCGCCAGCACTATTCTGCCCACCCAGGGGTCTGTGAGAGACTGCACGGGCTGCAGTGCATGCACACACAAGCACACACACACTTGCACATACAGTACAGACACTCGCAGATAGAAGCACACACACACACACAGACACACACACACAGAATCTCGAGAACAGCAATTGTGGGCAGAGCCACAGTCTGACCAGGGCAGCATGGAGCTCAGCTGGGGAGGACAGGGGGACCTGTCAGCCCTGAGTCCATGGTGGGGTCGGATAGCACCTGTGGGGAGGAGGTTACATGGGGATTGGTTCTAGACGTGCTGCTCATGGGCATGGACAGTGGCCCAGCACCATGGGAGCATGACCCCAGATCTCCAAGCTCCCCTGTGTTTCACAGGCCTCTGTGACTTGGACGCAGTCACTCCTGAGTTCTGAAAGGACGGGACTCAGGCTGAAAGGATGGGACTCAGGCTGAAAGGACAGCAAGACGACCCCAGTGCTCTGTCCGCATTGGGGGTCTTAACCCCACACCACCCCTGTGGCCGTGGACACTTGGCAAAGAGACTGGAGCCTGTGATTTCATCATGAACCCCTGACCACCCCAGGGGAGGATCAAAGGGTCCTGGGGACACAGCCCTCTGAGAGCAGAGCGTTGTCCCCACTGGAGTCGACGAGCCGGAGCTGGCTGGGAGACTAAGGGCCACCAGGAGAGGACCTAGGACATCGTCCAGGCCAAGGAGCTGTCCCCACCCAACAGCCAGCAAGAAAACAGGTCTCAGCTTTGCTACTGCAGGGCCCTGCGTTCTGCCCACAGTGCAGTGAGCGTGGAAGAGGCCCTGTTCTCCGACTCAGCCCTGCCAGCACGGGCCTTGACGGCGACCTTGAGCAGGACCCAGGCCCACCAGCTGCACTTCCAACCTACAGCTGACAAGTGCTGACGGGATCTCCCGTTTATTTTTATTGTGGTAAAGTACACACCACAAGAAATTTACAGTTTTATCTCTACATCGAGCTGCACTAAGTACTTCACAGAAATGCACGATCATTGCTTCTGTCCCAGAGCCTCATCTTCCCAGGCATACCAGGTGGACAGACCCCAAGTTCATATCTTTGAAGACGTGCTTGGAGAAAGTGCGGGCCTTGGTCAGAGGCCAGAAGAGCCACGGGAAGCCCCAGCCTGGCCCCTGGGGCGGCTCATTTCCTCCCGGGCAAGCCCCACTCTGTTTACTTTCTCCGAGCTGCCTTCCCACTGGGGAAACTCCATGCCCAGCACATGGAGACCAGCTCCCAGGAGAACATTCCACCCCCTGCAAGCTGGGGTGTGGCAAGGAAGTGGGCGAGCACTCTTCTGGGTGCTACCTGGTGGGAAAGAGGAAAGCATCTGTCCACTCTTGACCTTGGGCACCGGGACAGTGGGTCCCCTTCCTCCAGACTTCCTGGCATCCCACTGGCACCTACAGCCTGGGATTTCTGCAGGAGAGTGGGAGGAGGGGTTGGTTTGCACGTGGCCCCCTAGGCAGCCCCTCTGCGCAACCACTGCAGGTTCATTCAAGGCAAGAAATCTGTGAGAGGCTGCCTCCCCATCCTCTCCCAGCCCCATTGCCTCAGTTATGTCTGGTCTCCTGGTCCCACGACAGGTTCCAAATGTAGCACTTCTCTGAGTGGATGTGAACACACACATGCAAGTGCACAAGCTCCTACGTGTAAATGCACACGGGCCTCAGAGTCCAGGGGTCAGGAGGACCCAGGCACATTTTGGAGGCCACCTTCCTCCCCAGGAGCAGACAGACATGGGGTGAACGGGGTATCTCAGCTCCTCTTCTGACCTGAGCATGGCACATCAAAAGAGGGGCTGACATTCCTGTCCTTGCGTCTTCTTCCTGCCCAGCAAAGTAATTGGAAATTACTTTGGAATAACTCCCTCTCCAGTCCCCCAGCTTCAGCTTTTTTATTTAGAAGTTTTCCTTTTTGCAGGAAGCCTGCATGCAGGCAGGACAGGCCTGGCTGAGTGTGGGCGCCTCTCCTGATGGTTTCCACAGAGGGTACTGTGAGCAGACAGATGCCCGGCCACTCCGCCAGGGCTTAGGAAACTGCTTGCCACTCACACACCCGCAGAGAGGCTGCGTGCCCAGGATGGAAGACACGCTGGACATGAGCACACGATGCATGAACCAGGTCTCATGTACAGAGACGCGTCTGCTCCTGTGAGGTCATGTCACAAACATGGATGTGTGCAGCTTCAGGACACACCTTCCCACAGCTGTTGGGATGCATGGCATGCTTTCTGATGCACTTCGTGGGGAATTTGGAAAGTACAGAAGAGCTCGGAGAAGAACCCGAAAATCACCCAGTTTGTGGCCAGCCACCGCCAGCTATCAGCATTCCCGCCCAGGATGTTTAAGTCACTGGGGGTGGGTGGGGGCAGTCATATTAGACATGACCAAGTCGCCCACAGTGGCAGTGAAGACGGAAGCCTGTTAAATACAACAGGACATCCGTGCTCACATCCAGCCCCCGATCTGCCCCAGCAGCAGAGCGAGCATACAGCCAGCACCAGTAGGGGGGAAGGGGGGGGTCCCTGCCTGAGGAGTGGGGCAGGCCAAGCCCCTGGAGGGTGGGGACAGGTGTAGGATCGTGGCTGGTGGCCTCTGTGGCTGATGGTGGGGATGGGTTGGGGGTGGTAGCTGGCAGTTCAGTTGCCTGCTCTAAGGGAAAGTCCCTCTTGAAGTCCTGGACCCCCGTCCTCATCCCAGGGTCCTGCTGCCCCAGGAGCTGCTTCCCAGACCCCAGGATGCACCTTCAGGACTCTTGGGTGGGGTTCCGCCAGGACAGCTGGCCAGTCCCCTAGAGGCTTGGCCCCTCCCTGACTGCCCCAGAGCAGGAATGGGAAAGCATTCCCCAAAACCATCCTCTCGCTCAGACCTGGGTGCCAGCCAGCATGGAGACCGGGTGGAAAGGGCTCCCTGCCAGCCAGAACCTTCTGCCTCCCCGGCCTGGTCACCTAGCAGCTCTCTCCATCAGACTGTGACCCCAGGACTGCACTTGCCCACAAGACAGCCTCCACGCTCCCGGTCCACCAGCAGCCCCCAGGAGTCCCTCATTGATCCTGTGTCCCAGCTTTTCTGGCTCACAACTCCCTTCACTATTTTGCCACTTTTAATAAAGACATGAGTTTAGGGTTTAAAAAAGGTTAATTTTCTATCTGTAGCTTATTAAAGATTTATTTAATTGATTGAAACTGAAAGTGATAGTCGCTCATCATATCCAACTCTTTGTGAGGCACGGACTGTAGCCCGCCAGGCTCCTCTGTCCGTGGGATTCTCCAGGCAAGGATGCTGGAGTGGGTTGTCATTTGTTTCTCCAGGGGATCTTCCTGACCCAGGGACTGAACATGGATCTCCTGCATTGCAGGCGGATTCTTGATTACCTGAACCACCAGGGAAGCCCCAGCAAGATGTAAACTAAATATAAACAAGACCAGTGTCAGCCTCCACTCATCCAGTCATTTATATCACCTTTGTAAGAAGAACACACATTTTTCTGAGTGATAACAGGTTTAATGCACCACAAAGTGCTTGATTTAGGAGTAAACCTGCACTAGAACATAGACAACATCTAGCTTCCTGTCCTGGCCGCAGGCCTGGGCACACCATCCTCGGAGGGGACTGTCACAGGGAAGTCAGCTGCCAGCTTTCATGGCATCCAAGCCGTCTCCAGGTGAAGAGCTTGATGCTGCAGGCAGCTGGGGTATGCTTCTTGTCAGAAAGGAAGGCAGGACTTCTGGCCCAGAAAGCAGCCCGTGGACCACACCAGGCTTGGACCCACGGCACTGGCTCTGGTTCATGGGCAGCCAGGTGCACGGCAGGAACCTCAACCTGCCAGAACACCCAGTTCCTGGGTCCCGTCGACTACAGGTGAAAGTGAGCCCCATCCTAAGCCCACAGCCTCTGCGAGAAAGGAGGTAGAAATACCCAATGCTTCTCAGTGAGGCTGGATGTGTGTGATACACACATCCTATAAAGCTGAGTTGGACACAGATCCCATGACTGAACCACCTGAAGATATGGGCCCAAGGCCCTGTGGGGTCAGGGTTGGGCAGGAGGATGCAGGGGAGAACTCGACCTCCAGCCACCTTTGGGGCATATGGGGGTCCCCAGATGGCCTGTCCTCTGTCCCAATTCCTTGGCAGGTTAGTCTTATTACAGAAATCAGGCAGATGCTGCCCTAGGAACGACAGGCCCCTGTCCTGGCCCCATAAGAATGTGGCCCCAGAGGAGGCTGGCTGTCCCATTAAGTCATGCCCACCGGCCCCTGGACCTGCCCCTTCCTCACCCAAGGCTCCAGGACGGTACAGCACAGCTGCCTGGCTGCCTTCATCCAGGGACACGATGTCCACTACTCTGGGGTCAGGGCATCTGACCTGCCTGCCAGTCTACCCCCACCTTTCCAGCTGCAAGATGTGGTATGGACGCTGGGCACCCTGCTGCTGGGTGAGTGGGGAGCAGCAGGCACTCCCCACAGCAGGAAAGTGCCAGGGGCCCTGGGCTCAGGAGCCATGAGGGCCCGTATGAATGGAGCCCCAGGGGACGGAAGGCTGCAGTTTCTACTGGAGGAAACGAAGGCCTGGCCAGATGGAGGGGCCATCCTGTTCTCCGATGTCAGGAGAGGGGAGCCCAGGCTGCTAGCTTGGCCTCTGACCACGTCCCCCTTTTAACAACTGCCTTCCAGCTTCACTGACTCCAAGCTCCAGTTCAGGGACTCCCCAGTCCTGCAGCGACATTGCACTCAGCACATGGGCTCCCGGCCAGCTGGGGGCTGAGGAGGTGGGCAGGGTGCCAGGGCACAGAGCTGGCAGGAGTGCCTGCCCTGCCCGCCCAGTGCCATGCCCGCCTGAGGCTCTGGGAGAGGGCTCACTTCCTCCCACGGCCTGTCTCAGGGTCCGGCTCCCACGTGAAGGAACGAAACATCACGGCAAGTCCCCCGGCTACTTCCCAGGAAAGTCCCAACCGAGTCCCGCTCCCTCGACACTTTCAGGGCTTATTTTAGCCCAGGAGGAAAGGGGATTTCTCTCTCCTGTGTCTGACAGGCATTCTGGGCCCCTCTCATATGCCCCAACCCAGCCCCGACAGTCACCAGCTCCTGATGCAGCCACGGGGCCCGAAGCTTCCAGGAGGCTGATGAGGCTGCACCCACACAGGTGGTGAGGAGCCCCCAGGCCAGTGTCCATTGCACCCAAAGGATTGGGGAACAGATCATCCCCTAGGCCAGTGCCCACCACACCCCCAGGACTAAGGACAGACATATCCCCAGGCCAGTGCCTACCACAATCCCCAGGAATGGAGAACAGACCTCTTCCTCAAGCCAGCACCCACCGCAACCCTAGGACTGGGGACAGACTACTCCCCTGTCCAGCATCCACCACAGCCCCAGGACTGGGGTCAGACCACCCCCCTAGGCCAGTACCCATCGCACCCCCCAGGACTGGGGACGGACCAGCCCCAGACCATCACTGTGTCCAGGGCTGGGGCACTAAAGGCGCCGTCACAAGGCGCTTCCCCTCAGCAGCTCACATCACGCCTTTCCAGGCCTTCCTTGGGGCACAGATTCTGCAGCCACCTGATTAGGGGTCCTCCCCACCAAGCAGGGTCATGGCCCCTTCCCACCGATGGGGCTCTGGCTGCAGTTACGAGTGGGGTGAGAGGAGGGGAACCTCCTCTCAGTAGGGTGTCCCGTGGTACAGAAGTGTGGGGCCCTGGGGACCCTGGTGGGGGACAGTGGCCCAGAGGAGGTGGACACGGCTACAGGAGACGTGCTCAGGCCCTCCTCCCTCTCACCCACCAGTGACCTTGACCTCACAGGGCCTCCTGGGCCTCAGTGTGCCCCCTTGAGCTGCCTGGTCCCAGTCCTTATTCCAGCCTTCCAAGAACCGGGACCACGCACACTCGCCGTGGTCCTGACACCTTGCCCCTCTGGTCTTTGTTCTCTCCCCACAAACCCGAGGGGTCTGTACTGTTGATCACTGACTTTTACCCAAGCCTGGACATGTGTCCACTCTCTGTCAGCTCCTCCCTGGGCCTGGGGTGAGTGCAACTTGGAAAGGAGCCCTCCAAGCGAGAGGACTAGCTGTGCAAAGGTCCCAGGGCGGGGGTGCTTGGAGAGAGCAGAGCAGCTGCGCCTGGAGAGGTCGGGGATCAGGGCGGGCCTGGGTGCAGCCTGGCAAGCCAGTGCTCAGGGTGCGGGCTGGGGGAGGGGACGCGGACTCCCACCCCTCTGACCCGGGCGGGGCTGCCCCAGGGTACTGGCCGGCCAGCCCTCTCTCAGGCCGCCAGCTGACCTGGTGACTCCACTTTCACCTGGGGTTTCCCCGCGAGTGTCTCCATGGCCGGGAGCCTGGCCAGGAAAGTCCCAGACCACAAGCGACAAGGGAAAGTAGGCTCCAGGCCAGACTGGGCAAGGCCAGGCCAGTGGTGCCTGGAGGACTCCCGAGGGCCAGAATTCAGGCTCCAGTTCCTCCGAGGGGCCGTGGGGACCCCAAAGGACCTGCAAGGAGACCCCTGTCAGGCCTTGGCCTGTGTCCGTGCTGGCCTCTCAGTCTCTGCTCTGCCCTCAGCCCTGAGGCCACAGCCAGATGTGGGCGTGGCCCATGGACCTCAGGGCCTGAGAGCTGGTTGCCCTCTGGGAAGTAACCCCAATGCTGGGGAGTGGGGGTGGCCAAGAGCAGGGGTGTGGTGGGTGTGGAGTCTGGAGGATGAGGACCCCAATCTCAGGTAGAGGGGGCAGGTTCAAATGAGCGGGGCTGGGCGGCCACAGCAGGATGGCTTTGGGCTCAGTGGGGGACGTGGTGGAAGAGATCTGAGAATCCGGAGTGGAAGGAGCCCCAAGAGGACATGACACGGTGGAGGGGCTGCCGGGGACGGACGGAAGTGCTCTCATCCCTTCCACTGCAGCCCCAGAGGTCAGAGGTCAAGCATGTGGACAGCGGCTGGGCTGTGAGTGGGGGTTCCAGGGCTGCAGTAACAGGGCACAGTAGGGGTCATGCCCCAATAGAGAGAGACAGTGGAGGTGTCCTGGGCCTGGGGACCAGAGGTACCGTGTTCCCACTGGGGTTCCTGGGAAGCAGGTGGCCGGTGGAGGTCACAGTCCTGAGGTAGGGAGGAGAGGCCCCCACCTGCTGAGGGAGATAGCCCAGGCCTCACCATCACCCCTAAATGCCATGGCCAACACGTACACTGGGTCCCTCTCCTCCTCACGCGTCCTTCTCTGTCCCTGCGCTAGGGACCAGGGACCCCTGAGAGTGTACAGCCCACTGGGAGCACACGTGGGTTCTCCCAAAGGGACCCCACCAGCCAGAGTCCGCTCGATGACGGACCTCGCTCCACCCTGCCAGTCCGAGCACCGACTCTCCTCCTAGTCCTCACACAGCTGGCGTCCTGTCTGACCCCCTGCCCCAGGCCTCCAAGGTTTGCACCCCGCCTGCTCAGGCCAGCCTCTCCTAATCCTTCTCCAGGAAAAACTCCAAGCCCGGGCTCCTTTCCTTGGACGGACGGGCTGTGACCCTCCCTGCACCCTGACATCGTCTTGGCTGTGCCTTGTCAAAAACCCAGCCCGTTACCCTAGAACCAGTGCCCAAGCCCCAACTTCCACTGATTGGACTTCTTGGCCCCACTGACCATCACTGGCCCGCTCACTACTCCTTAGCTTGACCGTCCGGGCCCTCCTAAGGCAGCCAGGTGACCCTCTAGAAGCCATTTCCGGCATCCCTCTCCTCTGACTCCTGGGGGCACACCAAAGGCGCCGACAGCCCGTTCAAGACTTGACAGCCCTGTGCTGCTGCCTGAACACGCAGCCCACCCAGGACAGCTCGCACCCCCGCTGTCCCTCCAGCTGTGTCCTTGGTTCCATTTGCACACCGCTGGGTGCACCTCTGCCGCAGGGCTGGCATCCTCTTGTGAGCAGTGGTGGGAGATACCAGCCACATTTGGATGTGAGCAAACCCTGACCCACCCCACGGAGTCCACGCCCCGCTGGCCCGGCCGTGTCCTCACGTGCCAGGGTCCACAGGATGCATCCATGCCCCTTGCCTGCAGTGCCCACCTGTCCCCCCTCAACTCTCAAGCACCTCAGGAAGCAGCTCCTTATTCTCCCCATTTCACAGGTGAGGAAGTTGAGGCCCAGAGAGTTGGGCGGCTCACCCCAGCCCACAAAGTGCAGAGGACGGAGCTTGTTCAGAGAAAAGGGGCTCTGCCCACGCCCACAGCAGCCACACCTCAGGCCTGCGGCAGGGAAGCCCCTGGAGGGAGCGTGCAGCTGCAAGGACAGGGCTTTAGCACCGGTCAGCCTCTGCTGACATCCTAAAACACTTCAGACTTCAAAACAGTTTCAAGAGTGGAAGAAGTCTGTGTGCAGAGCACTGCTTCGGGTATTTCAGGAAACGGGGTTGAATGTCACACTTTCTCCACACTGGCAGCACTTCTGTCGGGGAAGTTGGTGCAGGCGGCTCGGAGCCCTGGCCTCAGGAAGCCGCCTGTCAGGGCCTGCACTGAGCCCCAAGGACCACGAGGAAACCTACACCTTCCTCAGGCCGGAGACGGAGGCCAAGATGTGAAACCGGGTCTCGTGAGTCATATCACGAAGTTCTTAGAAACTGAGAGTTTCAGGGCAAAGAGGAGGTGGCACAGACAACCACACGGCCGAGGCCGAGCCTCCCGACGTCGCGTGAGCGGCCACGCTGCCGTGCATGTCGACCTGTGTGTGTGTTTACTCTGTGTTCCATATCCTAGCTAGCTCAATGCAATGATCTGAAGACAGAGACACCTGAGGCCACTGATTGCACCTGGGCCTCGGTCTCAAA
>SJYC01016373.1:0-26367 GCA_006408675.1 Madoqua kirkii | reverse complement strand
GTGGGGGAGGGGGAGTGAGCGTTTCCTGAGGACGGAGGTTCAGTTTGGAAGATGGGAAGTCCTGGAGATGATGGTGGGAATGCTTGTACGAGTGTACTTAATGCCACTGAGCTGTGCACTTAAAAATGGTTACGGTGGCAAGTTTTACATTATATATATATGTCCTACAATTTTAAAAAAGGAAATACTGGTTTCAAAAAAGTTTTCACAACAAAGCACTGGAGAAAACTTTCCTCGGACCCCAGGGTCCTTTCTGGAGAGAAGGCGTGCTCACGTCAGGTGAGTTGGGGCAGGGGCTGGGAGAGAAGGGACAGGGCCCTGGCAGCTCCAGTCGTGAGGCCACCGAGGGGGAGGGGTGGACTTCCGCTCTATCTTCCTGAGTCTGACAACCGCCCACTCAGTGGTCCTGAAATTCAGGCCTCCCCGCCGCCTACCAACCTCCAGCACTTCCCCAATATTTCCCGAGACCGCAGCCCGACACCCTGCTCTGAGGGAAGCCGGCACTGCGGCTGGAACACGCGCAGCCGGCCGCCCCCACCTGGGGGTTCTTGGACTTCTCCCCACTTCCTCCAGGGGCAGCTTCCTCGTCTACCCCTGTCCTGTAGCCCACACTGTTCACCCTTCACTTGTCCCAAACCTGGAGGGGCCTGTGGGGCTGGGCAGGTGGCAGTCGTGGGACCAGGAACGGGCTTCCATCTGCAGCCACCCCTGGGCACCTGGGGAGAAAGTGGGAGGTCACCGGGGTGGACACTCTAATTGGCATCACGGCCCCCTGCCTCCAGTCAAGCCCCCCACACGGCTGCTCTCTTGGCGCAGGCTGGCCTCCTCCTGGAAGTGGGAGTACCCTCCTGAGGTTGGGGAGAAATTTCCATAAAGCAGCTCAGCCATGGGGGCCCCCGCCCCACCCTGTTGCCCCCCAGACCTCATCCCTCTTCCAGAGGGACGTCCCCTCCCCTCTGGAGGTGACCCCTGCAGATGACCAAATGGCACTCCTGGGGCTGGAGGTGGACAGGGAGGAATAAGGCTGTGGCTGAGCTGGTGTTGGCTAGAGGCTAGGGGTGAGGGGTCAGAGGGCACCCAGTGCCAAGGAGGGTGGCCAGACACACAGGGACCTGGGGCAGTTGGGTGTGGGGGAGGAGATTATCGAAGAGGCCAACACAGCGCTGGACCTGGGAAGTGGGTCCTGGCCCCCTCCCCTGGCTGGCAAGGTCCACGCTCCAAGCCCCAAGGCCTCAGCCCGGGCCCCACTGTATGGAGGCCAGGGGTCCTGGGAGGGGGCGGCCCCGAGGCTGGTGCTGCAGGGCAGTCTGGCCACCAGCGTCCTCGTGAGTCACCACATGGCTCGGAGGACACTGTCCCAGTCAGGCTGCCACACCACAGAGACGGCCCTGGTGTGACCCCTGGGCTCCTTCCAAAACCCTTCAGACCAGGGGCGTTGCCCTGCCTCTGGGTCTTCCTCGGGTCACTTCGGGCAGGTAGACAGATGGAGCGGCCACCCCTGTGCCAAGTGGGTGCCTGAGGCTACTGGCTCTGAGCCCAGGGGTGGGGGGTACGCCAGGGTGCGGTGCCACCTCCCTGCACCACTAGGGTCTCCTCCGCGGTGGTGACTCCAGGCTGGAACGTGGACGCTCAGGGCCCACACCTTGAGCTCCATGTGATGGCCGCACCGAGGGTCAGGGTCAGGGTCAGGGTCAGGCACTGCTCTCACCAGCTGGGCTCCCCCAGCGTCTGGCCCTGGAGGGTTGACAGCACTTGGTCAGGCATCTGTTTTGCAACAGAGGACAGCCTGAGGTCCAAGTTCAACAGCCTGGGCAGGCAAGAGGTCTGGACTGAGGTCAGTGAGAGGAACCAACTGGGAGGGGAGGGGATGGCTCCCTGGGCAGTGGGGTCTGAGGCTGAGGCCCCCCCCGGGGCAGCCGGGTCTGTCCCCACACGGGCAGTGATCGCACTGCAAACCCCAGCCGACACCCTGGCTGGCAGACAGGCCCCCACATGGCGCCCCCGCTCTTCCTGAGGCCTCTCCTGACCTAGGACCCCACGGACCCCAGAAGAGGAAGCTGACTTGGGAGCCGCCCACCTTGCTGGCTGCTGCGGGCACCCACCTGCTTCTCCGACCTGAGTCCCGGTTTCCAGGTCAGGTCCTGGCCTTCCTGTGCCCGGGGCTGTGTCCGCCCAGAGTCGTGTCCCTTTGGCTGGTGCTGGAACACGCAGGGAGGGCCCCCGCCTGCCCCTCGGAATGCTCATGGCTCCTCGGGGGACACTGCCCTCCGGGTGCCGACAGGCACCCTCCATCATCAGTGCCAGGACTGGGGGCTGCTGGGCACGGGGTTCCCAGCCGGGCTGTGAAGGCGGGGTGGATCCCAGGGAGCTGTTAACATCTGCTGCCCAGCACACACCCCATCAATTCAACCAGGGTGGTGAGTACAGATCCCCCTGGGCACGGGGACACTCCCAGCTGCATCAGAGGTGCTGCTGGGGTTGGGGAGTCGGGGAAGGGGGCTGGTCTCTGGTTTTGTTTCTGAGCAACTCACCAAAAACCAGTGGGAAGCCCAGTCTGGCCGCCCAGATGCTGAGTCAGAGTCTGCTTTTCAGCAGGAGGCCGAGCATTCCGTGCCCAGCCGCGAGTGTGGTGGGCTGCTTGGTGAGAACCTGGGGATCACCTTGAGGGAGCGGCCACGTCCACTCTAAGAGGGGCGGCCCCCACCCTCATTCGCCATCATATCACTCCCTGGAGCTGCCCTAAGCACAGACATGGGCCTTCAGGCAAGAGATCAGCCCCTCACGTTCCCAAGACCAGGGTTGGAAACCCAGGTGTCTGCAGGGTTGTTCCCTCCTGGAGACTCAAGGAGGCCCTGCTCCAGCCTTGCCTCCAGCCCCAGGGGCCCCGCGCATCCTCCGCTCACGGCCACGTCACGCCATCACTACACAGCCTCCTCCTCTCACCATGTTCCTGTAGGGACACCTGTCCCTGGACTTAGGGCTGACCCTGGTAACCAGGACCATCTCATCTTAGGATCCTCAATGTAATCACGTTTGCAAAGATCTTGCTTCCAGGAAAGGGGTCCAGGTGGAAGCATCTTTGGGGCAGGTATGATTCAACCCTCTATAGGATCTGGACCAGTATACTCCTTTCCAGAAAAGCAGCTGTGTCCAGACCATGTCCACATGTGCTCTGCAGACCAGCACCTTAGGGATGCAGGGTCCCGGACAGCATCCCCAGTGGGATTGCCGACGAGGGGTCAGTTGCGGGGAGGGGGGGAGCGGTTGTTTATGATGCCAACGCCTTTAGTCCAGGTCCCAGGAAGGAGTTCCTCAGAGCAGGGCCCCATAGCTTGACTGGAGCAAGATACAAACCAAGAAGGTTGGTGGGGTCGGTGGGGTCAGCAGGGTCATTGACCCTGTCGGGTGCGGCCCTGGGAGGCATGTGCAGGACCCAAGATGTTCTCCCTTAAAGACGCTGGTTTGGTTCAGTTCCATTTAACCTGCTGTTTTCCCGTACCTGCTGACTTCGCAGGTGGTGTAGATGGTAAAGCATCTGCCTACAATGTGAGAGACCTGGGTTCAATCCCTGGGTCGGGAAGACCTGCTGGAGAAGGAAATGGCAACCCACTCCAGTACTCTTGCCTGGAAAATCTCATGGACAGAGGAGCATGGTAGGCTACAGTCCACGGGGTCGCAAAGAGTTGGACACGACTGAGTGACCTCACTTCACTTTCTCATACAGGAAAGGCCACCCGCCCAGATGTATGCTGGACACCAGGCCCCCTCCCCCTGCCAAAGAGTCTGGGCCATGGGCCTGGCCCTCCCAGGACCTGGGATGGTGTCCAGACAGGGAGCCTGCCCTCGCTGCACCCCCTCGCAGGCTCTCCATCGTCCTCCGCCACCCCTGGGGCTCCAGGAGGCCCTTGGGAGTGAGCTGGAAACCAGGGCCAGCTGCTGGGCTCAGGACAGAAGCCTAGGAAAAGATTCGGGGTCGGGGTCACCCGGAAACCCAGGCTGGGCAGCGGTTACTTAAACCCAGAGCCCCGGCCCAGTCTGGAGGGAGCTTCAGAGGAAAAAAGCCATGTGACAACTCAACATGAGGAGACACTCAGGGCCTCAGCTCAGCCTGAGTACCAGGGTGACAGAGGGGGCTGGCTGCTCGGAGATCCCGGGGCTGGCAGGACTCCTGCTGGGGGCAAGCAGGTGATCAGATGGCTCAGGGGACAAGAGGGTGGTGTGTCACACATAGAGGGTGGGGCTGGGCGGTCCCAGTGGGGAGGGAGATGCATAAGAGGAGCTTGACTGGTGCATCTGCCCCAGGCTCTAGGTCAGCGTGAAGAGAAAGGAACACGTCTGGCTCGGAGCAAAGGCTGAGCTGGATGGTGGCCGGGGGACAGGGGGTGGGGATACCAGGAGAGGAGAGAGAGTGAGGGGGGAGCGTGGTGGGGGAGTAGGAGGCTGAACCTTCCTTTCCATGTCCTTCCCACAATTTGCCGAAGATTCCAGTAGAAAGTCTCAGGGGAGAGGTGACCTTGAGGGCCAGGCTGGGGGCAGCCAGTGGACCCCTAGAACCCCAAGCCCCACACGTGCTCTGACCTGCCTGGAGCTTGCGGTGACCGTGGGCCAGGGCCAGGCGGCCGGGAGCGGGGCCCTGGCCCACGGTCCTGAGCAGCCCCACCTGCCCTTGAATCCTGCCTGGAAGCCCCGCCTTCACCTCCTGACCCACTGCCCGCCCACCTGCACGTGCAGACAACGTCGAGTGTGCTTAAACCCTGCTCCTCTCAGACCAACTACACAGACAGCGGGCCCTCTACCTGTCAGCCAGCGACCCTGTGAGCCCCGGACCAGGCTATGGGGTTGCCATTCCCTCCTCCAGGGGATCTTCCCAACAGAAATCGAATAAAGGTCTCCTGCCTTGCAGGTGGATTCGTTACCAGCTGTGCCACCAGGGAAGCCTGTGGGGATGCCCAGCACAACCCAGGGCCACACGCATAGTGGAGGGACCTGACACGGGATTCCTGGGAGCGGGGCGTCTCTGCAGCAGTCCCGGGGAGGCCTGGGGAGGCCCCCGCCCAGCCCGAGGACACCCAGCCCCTCCACCAGGACCCTGGCGGCCCTGGTCCTGGCCCGTCACGTTGGGAACGTCCCTTGAAGAGCAGCTCCCACTGTGGGAACCTCCCCTACTGCAGCTCAGCTGTGCCTGTTCACAACCTTGGTCCTGTAACCCACTTCTAAGAAAATACTCCAAGGAAAAAGCCTTAGAGGCCAAAATGTTCTTGCCAGTGTTATTTTCATCAGGAAAAATCGCAAACAACCCCAACGTGGGTCACAGTAATGGGGAGAAGAGGGAGTTTTATGTAAAGGCCCCATGGAGAAAATACCACAGCCACTTGGAAGCCCAGTTCCTGGCAGGGATGTCGGAAAGGGCGTGAGACCCAGGACTCATCAAACAGGCTGCGGGGTGCACGTTGAGTGTGCATGCCCCAAACACACCAGCCATGACATGCCGCTGCTTCAGGGCCCCTCCTCCGCATGACACCATCGTGGAGGCAACTCAGCAGCCAGAAGAGCCCCTGGACAGCCCTCCCTCAGCTTCCCACACTGGCGTCACGGGCCAGCCCTGCTTTGTCGGGTCCAGGGGGAATTAAAGGCTTTTCCACGGGAAGGGCCGCCTCCATGTCCATCGGGGCAAAGGGCAGCATGGCCACCTCTGGACAGGCACTGGCCTCAGTTGCGCTGCCCACTCCCCCTCCACCCAGCTCAGCCTCCGGGAGCCTGAGGGGCACAGCAGCCCCACATTGCGTGTCAGGCAAGCCCCCTGTGAGCATAGCAGCTGTGAGCCAGTGAGGGGGTAGCCCCAGGTCTGGGCTAGGGGTGCGCAGGGTGCTGGTGTTTGCTCTGGTTTCCTGGTGGCTTTACTGGGATTGCTAGGGAGGAAGGCAGGGTCCAACAAGTCAGACCCTCCCAGAAGCACCCCAAGATGCAGGTAACACAGGAACTGGGCATCGGCCTGCTGGGACCAGGGGCCAGGCAGGGAGGCCCTGCTGCCCGCCCTCGCTCAGGAGCCCACAGGACTCAGCCCCAGCAGGCACAGCACGGACCTGAGGGGCTGGGCTGTAAGCTCTAAGGTGACTCACTTGGTAAGGACTGACCTTTCAGAGCCATATAGGGCCTCCAAAGCTGGTGCCTGAACAGAACTCCCCTACCTCCCACAAAACCCCCATGGGCTCCAGAAACCAACTTCCTCCTCCAGACAGAGCTAAAGGCTGTGCCACTGGCTGCTACCTGCCCAGCTCCAGACCTGTGCCAGTCCCGCCCTGTAGAAGCAGTCAGGCAGGTGAAGGGACAAGTCCTGCCCAGGACATCACGGGCCCAGAGCTGGTGGGGGACGACGCTCACTCTCCCAGCTCCTCCATCCTTCTGTGCCCTCATCCCAGTCTGCCCATGGTGGGCACTCGGGGCAGTGGGCTCCAGGAGCCAGTCCTGAAGTCCCTACCCAGGCAGAGGCACCTTGGAACCCGTGTCCCGGGCCTGATGGATGGGGCAGGGGCAATGGGAGCCCCGCCCACCTTGCCGGCTGGAATCTCGAAGCCAACTCACCCTCTGGGGCCCAGGATCCACCTTGAACCTGCCATGCTTGCCCCCCAGCCTGTCTGCCCATGCTCACGCCCCTCCTCCATCCTCCATAAACCCCTTGACCCAGCCGCCCCAGGCGGCTTCTAGAGTGCTGGTCTGAGGCAGCCCGTGGGAGCCCTAGCTCAGCAGAGGGAGTCCCTGTGGGCACCGTGGGGTCATGTCCCAGCCCTGGAGCGGCCACAAGAGGGTGGGCTCTGGGGAGAAAGCAGCTGCCAGGACTTCCTCGGACCCCTTTGGTGCTGGGACCCCGCTGCTCTGCTCACAGACTGGTGGAGAGAGGCAAATAGGCTTGGGGCACGGCTGAAGCTTCAGCACTGCCGGGAAGAGCTGGGGTCTGACATTCAAGGGGCCTCTTAATTTTTCCTCTGAGCGTGTTCAGATCCAAAATCCATGTCCACCTTGAGCTGACAAGTCCTGCATCTGGGGTGAAGAGGGACAGTACTGGAAATGACTCTGCTGGTGGCCTTATGGCATCAGGATTGTCCTTGTCAACCACAGAACCATCTGCTTTAATTCAGCTAAAATGCTAACAGCTAAAAACAACCTGTGCTCACCCCGGAAAGTCCATGGGCCAGGAGTGGGGTGGGGGAGTGGGGGCCAGTGCTCTCATCCTGGGCTGTGTCGGGGCCAGCTGTGGGCAGGGGCCCTGAAAGCCTGTTCACTCTGTCCAAGAGGGTCCACCCAGAATGAGCTCTGCTGTCAGATGGGCACTGCCTGACCCCAGGTGGTCAACAGCCTCACCTTCAGCCTCTGTACTGACTTTTTAAAAAGACGGCTTCATGAGTTAACTGGTGTCCTCCAAAATCTGTTATGTTGGAGCCCCGGTCCCCAGCACTGGAAATGTGACGACGTGTGGAGGTGAGTCCTCCAGACATGTGACTGTGTTATACAGAGGTCACCGGAGCAAGTGCAATTCAACCTGGCCAGTGTCCTTATGACCAGAGGAGATCAGATACAGACAAGGGACAAGCATGGGGACACGGGGTGGGGACGGCTGCCACACGCGCAGGAGGAGGCATCAGAGGGATCCTGCTGACTCCTTGGCCACAGGCCTCCAGCCTCAACTGAGAAAGAACAAACTTCTGCCGTGAAAGCCGCCCCATCCATGGTGTCGGATACGACAGCCTGAGAGGACTGGGTTCCAAGCTTCCCCGAACGACCTCAGTGCCTGCAAGGCTCTGGTATCATCCCCAAGTCAGGGACGGGCCTTTCGGGCTGAGGGCCCCGCATCCCCGCAGGACCCCAGCCAGGGCCACCAAACCCGTGTCGGATGTGGAGACATCCCGCGGCAAGTCTCAGGGAACTTGCTGACTGGGGCCAGATCAGAGCACCGTGAGACATTTGATGAGAAATATTTTAGTACTTCTGCTATTTGACCTCAGCCCAAACCAGGAAGTGCCGGGTGCATGCCACGGAGACAGAAAGTAAAGATAACATTTTCAAAAGGAGCCATGGGTTATGACGTCTGAATTCCACAAATTCTTCCCGAGTCTCCCAGTGTGTTCCTGGGCCTCAGTCCCTTCGGGAATGCCCTTCTGGAGCCAAGAGGTCAGGATGCACATGTGGGGGGGCTGGGGGTAGGGCCTGAGGGGCTGCAGCGTTGGCCAGAACGGCTAGGGCGGCCGCTGTCTCCACGTGGGAATCATGCACAGGGATCAGCAGTGGAGCTCCAAACCAAGCACTGCGAGGCCCCAAGGCCCACAGTCCCCAGGCCAAGGCAGGAGGCTGGGCCCTGCGGCTGGGTCAGGCCCCACCACAGCGGGAGTTAAGTCACTGACCTCTGCTTTAAACGCAGCGCCCCTCCCCCCCAACCCTGTGGGGTCAGGACACTCCTGGCTTCCTGTTTCACCACACCAGCCCCTGAGTTTCACCCTCCCCTCCAGGCAGAGGTGGGGACCCACACAGCCAGGCCCTCAGGAGCTGCAAAGCCTTTCTTGGGGGCAGGTCCCTGGATTGCTGTTGTCATAGCAACAGAGGCAGGTGGGCCATAAGGTCAGAGTGGCGTCCCACCCACCTCTGCCCCTGGCAGTGAAGTCCAGGGCTCAAGCGACAGAGTGGTGGTTGTTTTCTTATGGCTGCTGCGGTTTTCCAAGAAGGTAACTCATGCTGTGTAATAGTAACAAAAATAGTAACTACTGTTCATGCAAACTGGCATCTCCCTGACTACTCTAGACGCTGGCATACATGCACACATTAATGCACACAACACACACACACGTGCACACACACCAACACACGTATATGTACCAGCACCACACAGAACCACACATGCCTATTCGTCTGTGCACACTCACATGACACACCAGCGTGCATATACACGCCTATCTGCACACACTTGTGCACATATACCGTATACACACATGCACACCCTTGTACACATAAACCCTATACATGCAGGCACACTTGGGCACATATATGTACACACTCAACCACATACAGCCTGAGTCCTCAAAAGCCCCCACGAGCAGGCGCTGTCACCTCCATTTCTCTGTGGCCTCAGCACTCACGAGATTTGCCTGTGGTCGCGCAGGAGAAGGGATCAAGGTGCAGACCAAACATTGTTCTTTGCCCAGCAGTGCCCTGGGTCGGGGGGAGGGGTGTTGCTGCTGGTGGGCACAGGACTCACGTGCCCACAGCACACAGAGGCCAGCACGGACCTCCCTCTGGCAGCTCCAGTGGAGCACCTGGACTCCTCCAGCACTCAAGCTCAGGCCAAACATCTACCCTCCTGGAAATCCAAAACACCCAGTCTCAGTTCCCTGAGGACTGCCGTGGGGCCACCGGACCTGACTGCAGAGCATCCAGGGAGCCGGGATGGGTGGGTAGGCCTGTTCTAGAAACATCTGTTGCCCACTGGGGAGCTCCAGTCCACACATGGATGAGCTCCCAGCACACACAACACCTCGGGCATATCTTCCCTGTGAGACTGTTCTGTTTCTCTCTTGGATGAACAACAGCTTTGGATTTTTACATCTGTGACTCCTGAAGCCCCTCACCACTCTTTTCACTGTGGACTCACCAAGCAACCTGGCTGCAGGGCCCTGTGCCCGGTGAGCCCCCTTCTCCGGATCCTCAGAGCCCAGGCCTGTAGGCATGCATATGACATAGCTGGCTGGGGGGACTCTAGTGAGCTGGGCCAGCGCTGGGTCAGTGTGACCCTCAGGACTTGAGCTGCTGACTCGAGACCCTTCCCAGTAGGGCAGTCGAAGGCACGGAAGTCCCTGGTATCAGGAGACACCAGCCACACAGGGCTGATGAGGAAAAGGGATTTGACCACTGGTGACTTCACCTGAGGCCAGCTCATTCCCAGATTCTCCAGGGCAAGCTCAGGAACCCCTCCCCTGTGTAAGCCCGTGTGTGTGGGTCTCGGTTTTGGAATTGACGCATTCTGAATCCAAATGCCCCTACTTTTGAAATTCATCTTCAATTCACATCAAGGCAGAATTTACTTAGCTATTAAAAGGCCAGGGGGGGCTTCCCTGGTGGTCCAGTGGTTTGTTCAGTTCAGTTCAATTGCTCTGTCATGTCTGACTCTGCGACTCCATGCACTGCGGCACGCCACGCTTCCCTGTCCATCACCAACTCCTGGAGTTTGCTCAGACTCATGTCCTTCACGTCGGTAATGCCATCCAACCATCTCATCCTCTGTCACCCCTTTCTCCTCCTGCTTTTACTCTTTCCCAGCATCAGGGTCTTTTCCAATAAGTCAGTTCTTCACATCAGGTGGCCAAAGTACTGGAGCTTCAGCTTCAGCATCAGTCCTTCCAATGAATATTCAGGACTGACTTTCTTTAGGATTCACTGGTTTGATCTTGCAAACCAAGGGACTCTCAAGAGTCTTCTCGAACACCAGTTCAAAAGCATCAATTCTTCAGTGCTCAGCTTTCTTTATGGTCCAAATTTCACATCTATACATGACTACTGGAAAAACCATAGCCTTGACTAGATGGACCTTTCTCAGCAAAGTAATGGCTCTGCTTTTGAATATGCTGTCTAGGCTGGTCATAGCTTTTCTTCCAAGGAGCAAGCGTCTTTTTTTTCATGGCTGCAGTCACCATCTGCAGTGATTCTGGAGCCCAAGAAAATAAAGTCTGTCATTGTTTCCACATCTATTTGCCATGAAGTGATGGGATCGGTTGCCATGATCTTCATTTTCTGAATGTTGAGTTTTAAGCCAGGTTTTTCACTCTCCTCTTTCACATTCATCAAGAAGCTCTTTAGTTCCTCTTCACTTTCTGCCTTAAGGATGGTCATCTGCATATCTGTGGTTATTGCTGTTTCTCTTGGCAATCTTGATTCCAGCCTGTGCTTCATCCAGCCCAGCATTTCTCATGATGTACTCTGCATATAAATTAAACACACCGGGTGACAATATACAGCCTTGATGTACTCTTTTCCCAATATGGAACCAGTCCGTTGTTTCATGTCCAGTTCTAACTGTTGCTTCTTGATCTGCACACAGGTTTCTCAAGAGGCAGGTAAGGTGGTCTGGTATTCCCATCTCTTGAAAAATTTTCCAGTTTGTTGTGATCCACAGTCAAAGGCTTTAGCATAGTCAATAAAGCAGAAGTAGATGTTTTTCTTGAACTCTCTTGCTTTTTGTATTATCCAACAAATACTGGCAATTTGATCTCTGGTTCCTCTGCCTTTTCTCAATCCAGCTTGAACATCTGGAAGTTATCAGTTCATGTACTGTTGAAGCCTAGCTTGGAGAATTTTGAGCATTACTTTGCTAGTGTCTGAGATGAGTGCAACTGTATAATAGTTTGAGCATTCTTTGGCATTGCCTTTCTTTGGGACTGGATTGAAAACTGACCTTTTCTAGTCCCGTAGTCACTGCTGAGTTTTCCAAATTGGCTGGCATTATGAGTGCAGCACTTGAACAGCATCGTCTTTTAGGATTTGAAATAGCTCAGCCATACACACAATGTACAGCACAAACATTTCTGCTCTACAAAGACACGATCAGGAGAATGAGAAAAGCCACAGATTGAGATAATTACAGAAGACATATCTGAGAAAGGGCTGCTATCCAAAACACACCAAGATTTCTTAAATCATAACAAAAAGTAAATGAACAACAGATTTTAAAGTGGACAAAAGATGTGAAAACATACTTTACTGAAGATACACAGATGGCAAATGAGTCTATGAAAAGATTCGCCACATCCCACGTTATCAGGAGAAAAATGGAAACAGCAGTGAGCTACCCCTAAGCACCCCTTGTGGGGCCAAAACCCCAGGCCTGACACACCCAAGGCCAGGGAGGATGCGGTGCCCTGCCTCACCGCTCGAGGGAGTGCAGAGAGGTACAGCCATCGTGAGGGACACACCGCGGTCTCTTTCAAACTGAACGCACTCCCACCATACAATCCAGCAGCTGTGCTCCTGGGGGTTTACCCAAAGGGGCTAAAAGCTATGTCCACACAAAAACCTGCAGACACACATCTACGGCAGCTTTTTTCCACAACCGCCAAAACTAGGGAGCAGACAAGATGCCCCTCAGTAGGTAAAGGGATAAACAACGGGTCCACTCTGACAATGGAGTATCGTTTCAGCACCAAGAAGAAATGAGCCATCAAGTCAAGGCCTGGAGGAACCTAATGAATACAGTAAGTGAAAAAGCCAGTCTGAAAAGGCTACAGACTGCTTCCAGCTGCACAGCATTCTGGAAAAGGCCCAACTATGGAGACGGTAAGATCAGAGGCTGCCCGGAGAAGGGCTGGGAGGGCTTTGCCCAGGTGGAGCTGTTTTGGAGCACACCCGTCTGTATACCACCATGGTACCACTGTCATTACACACGTCATGCTATCACACGTCATTACACGTGCATCGCGACACACAGGCTGTCCAGCACCAGGAGTGACCCCCGGGTACACTCGACTTGGGGGGGGGGGTGAGGCGTCGGTGCTGGCCTCTCAGCTGTAGCAGCTGCACACTTGGTGGGGTTGCTGACAGCGGGGGAGGCTGTGTACATGGGAGGGGGGAACTCCGTGCCTTCCCATCAACCTTCCTGCAAACCTAAGACTGCGCTGAAACATAGTCTGTGTAAGACAAACAGAGAACCATGTTATCACAGAAGTCCTGCAGGAAGAGGAAGCTGCGGAAAAGCAGGTCTGTCAAGCAGCGGGGCCACAGGGCAGGCCTGGGGCAGGCTGAGGCCCCAGCCCGGCCAGCAAGCTACGCAGCTTCCTTCCGGTGCGCACTAGTAAGCTCCCAGCCTGGTCCTGGGGAGACCGAGGAGCAGTCCAGTGTCCTCTTTTTCGGAGCTCTGAGTCCTCGCGGACAGGACCAGTGACAAGCCAGTGATGAGAACGTGCACGTGCGTGTGCACAGGCATGCAGACGTGGGTGTGCGTGCACACACACACACAGGTCACAAACCAAGAGTTCAAGGCAGGAAACCAGGGAGCAACGCCTCAGCCAGACAGCGTGGAAGCCCTCAGCAGGGTGACACTGGAGCAGGGAGCTGAGGGCCGAGGGGCTGGCAGGCCAGAAGCCGGCTTTCCAGGTGGAAGGGACTGAAGGGGTAGCGAGGAGGTGCCCATGAAGGGGCCCAGACAGGGGGACAGGGAGGGACAGCGGGGGGCCAGGAGGGCCTTGGGGAGAAATGACAAGCCCTGCCCCCAGGGGGCGGAAGGCGGCGGCTTGGGGAGGCTGCCCACCCAGGCGGGGTCAACCCTGGAGCCTGTACCAGGTCTGAGGATGGCTCTACAGCGCCCCTGGTGGCCACCTCCTGTCAAGAAGCCTCCCGGGACCCACTGCCCTGAGGCACCGGTGCCTCCCACCATCGGTGCCATGCTGTCCTTGACCCCTGCCCCCTGCTGGGCCCCTGCATGCCACTGCTGCCAGGACCGCGCTTCACACACAGCCACCTGCTTGGTCTGCTGTTGACTCGGCTCAGATGGTGACCGTCTCCTCCCTGATGGCCCTCTTGCCCCACATGTCCCTGCCCCTTGCACCCCAGCCCGAGGACACTGCCTGGCATGAGGCAGACACTCAGTCCTTGTCAACTGGACTCGTGCCTGGACTCCCTCTGGCTCTGGTTTGCTGGTCCCTCCGGGGCTTTTGAACATCTCAGATATGTTTCCAGAGCCATGTTCTTTGCCGGTCTTGCTGCCTGACCTGGGCCCCTAGTTGAGGACCCCTCCTAGGGCAGATGCACAGTCCGCAGGACAGCGTGATGGCTGGCATCTAGACCTGACAACCAGGTGCTTTGTGTGGAAGAGTTCAGGGCAGACAACAGGGGACCACGTGACGACACCCAGTGACCACACCAACGTCCCTGGGGGGCTTTCTCATGAGCTCCCCCTGCCCTCCCTGCACTCTGGCCAGTTCACAGCAGGTGGCAGCAGAGGAGGTGAAATCCAGGGGCCCCACCCCTCGGACACTGAAGCCCCACAGCCCACAGGCCTTGCTGCCAGTCGTGGGATGAACCTGAGCAAGCGGGGCCCCTGGTGGCCTCGTGGTGATGGTTCTTGGTCCCCCTGCTGGGCCCCTGCATGCCACTGCTGCCAGGACCGCGCTTCACACACAGCCACCTGCTTGGTCTGCTGTTGACTCGGCTCAGATGGTGACCGTCTCCTCCCTGATGGCCCTCTTGCCCCACATGTCCCTGCCCCTTGCACCCCAGCCCGAGGACACTGCCTGGCATGAGGCAGACACTCAGTCCTTGTCAACTGGACTCGTGCCTGGACTCCCTCTGGCTCTGGTTTGCTGGTCCCTCCGGGGCTTTTGAACATCTCAGATATGTTTCCAGAGCCATGTTCTTTGCCGGTCTTGCTGCCTAACCTGGGCCCCTAGTTGAGGACCCCTCCTAGGGCAGATGCACAGTCCGCAGGACAGCGTGATGGCTGGCATCTAGACCTGACAACCAGGTGCTTTGTGTGGAAGAGTTCAGGGCAGACAACAGGGGACCACGTGACGACACCCAGTGACCACACCAACGTCCCTGGGGGGCTTTCTCATGAGCTCCCCCTGCCCTCCCTGCACTCTGGCCAGTTCACAGCAGGTGGCAGCAGAGGAGGTGAAATCCAGGGGCCCCACCCCTCGGACACTGAAGCCCCACAGCCCACAGGCCTTGCTGCCAGTCGTGGGATGAACCTGAGCAAGCGGGGCCCCTGGTGGCCTCGTGGTGATGGTTCTTGGGCCACCACACCATGCTCTGCTCCGCGGGCATGGCCCCAGGATTTCTGGAAGAGAAGGATGGAATGCAGAGCACCGGGTGCCAGACCAACCGCTGACCTAACACGGAGACAGAGTAACAGCGGACCCAGGTTTCAGTGGAAGCACGGGAGAACGCGACTTCCTTCCAGGGGAGGAAGCTCTTCCAAAGGACAGAAACGCAGGCAGCAAGGCGAGGTGCATGCCTGTGACTCTGCACTCTGCTACCTGCACACACAGGCACTCACGGGCACACACACATCGGTAGTGAACTTGTCTGTGACAAGCTCCTTAGCAGGAGCTGTCACCCTCGGCTCCCTGACCTCTGCAGGCTCTGCAAGCCCTCTGCAGCCACCCGGGGCAGGACGGTCCTGGCCAGCCTGGCTGGTGCCCCCAAGGGGGCCCAGGAGCTTGTGTCCCAGGGTACCCAGCCTCGTGAGAGGACAACAGGCCACCAGAGAACGAGTTCCTGGGGAGGAAAGAACGGCAGACATGAGACACCAGGACACTGAGGGGACTGGGCTGGGCAAGCGTGGACTCAGGCTCTACCGAGCCTTCCGCAGGCCCCTGCTCCACCCAGGCTACCCGAGAACCCAGACAGCCACTAGAGGGGCATCGTTGTACCTGATGTGGGGCGAGGGGCAGTGTGGGGGCACTGTGGGCCACGTGTCCAGGCCCCTGCCCAGAACACCCAGTCAGTGTGGACTGGGTCCAGCAGCCTTCTCGGGACAAGGCGTGGACGCGGTGGCACCGAGCAGCGGGTCCCTGAGGACGGGCAGGCAGGGCTGTGCTGTGACAGAGTCCCGTCTGTCCTGGGACAGAGACTGCCCTGGCTCAGAGGAGGGTGCCGGCCAGCACCGCTCAGACTTCACGGCTCCGCCCTCCCGTCCCAGTCCCCTTGTCCCCTGCTCAGGGCCCAACCCCCAGGGCCCACCCTCCTTTCCTGACATGGGCAGACCTGAGCCCAAGGTGAGGCGCTCACAGGGGCCGCCCTTCGTCTGCGGGCTCAGGAGGCCTGGACGGGGCGCCCTTGTCTGTTTCAGACATGAGCTGACCCTCCCAGCCGATGGCCTGCCGCTCTAGAAAAGCCTCAGGTCGCTCTAATTAGGACACGTCTACTCCAGGTGAGAGAATCTTTAATTACCGATGAGATGATATTTTGGTCTCCTAACTATGAGATTTGTGAGCTTCAAGAGCATTGCCTTCCAAACAGCTACATAAGGTGCCCTGAAGTGAGCCCGACCTCAGCCTGGCGTCGCCTCCAACTGCTGCTTGTGCTGAAGAGCCGACCCGAGCTGAAGCCTGAGCCTGCAGAGCAAGCAGCCAGCGCGCCTCGGGAGCGTGGGGGCCCGCCGGCCCTCCCTCCTTGCTGGGGGAATATCTCACGTCAGCCTCCCGGCCCGAGTGTGCGAGAAATGCCCTCCTTACAAAGACGATGCCAACACGTTTAAGCAAAGAGTCAGCCCCTGCAGGGTCCCAAGCCAACGGGAGGGTGGCTGTGCAGGGAGCTGGGCGGCCTATGCCGAGGCCTCAGGGGCCAGCGAGCTCCAGCACCTTCCGCACCATGGCGCCGATGCCGTCGTGGATGTGGTGGAGGGCGGTGTCGCACATGAAGGCCGGGGTCGTGACCACCTTGTTCTTCTGGTCCACGTGAGCTTCGTGCACACAGGTTATGGAAAAACACCCACAGCCAGGACCAGGACGATCTGGTATCCAGCGCCACCCTTCACCCCCAGAAGTGCGTCCCCCTCCCGCCCTGCACTGGCACCTGGAAGGGGCTTCTGGCACTGACTATGCTGCTTCAGCAAAGACCGGAGACCAGCCAGCAAGCTGCTGAGCCCCATGAACAGAGCGCCGCTTTCTGACCCACATCCCAGCGGCAAGCCACTGAGGGGCCAGCTACAGGGCATCTCCACACCACACAGCTACCACCACCCCCACCCCCGCCATGAGCCCAAGACCGTCTCCTCGGCCCACCCACGAAGCCCGAGGCTGGGGTGTGCTAAGCTCAGTGTGCACCGTGGGGATGTGGGAACAAAGCCACTGGGCAGGTGAAGCATCACCCTCACCGGCATACCCATCACTCAGGTGCCCTGGGCAACCCCGCCCTGCAGTGCCCCAGGGCAGCCCCAAGGGCCCAGCTGTTGGAAGGATATGGTCACGCCCATGACGCAGTGCTTGGCGCCCAGAGCTTTGATGACCTCCGCGGTCCCGGCATGCGGCCACTTGCCGCCTTCCTCCTGCTCGTGGCCCACAGTGACCTCGACGCCTTTGAGCACTTTGGCCGCGAGCACAGGAGCGATGCAGCACAAGCTGAAAGGGGACGAGGAGGGGTCAGCTCAGGACCTCACCCCAGTGAGGCCAGCTGGGGAACACGGTGAGCCTCAGAAAGGAGCGTGACCTCTGTGCTGTGGGCTCTGCCGGTTCCGAGGGCTGCAGTCTGACTCCAACCCCGGGCTGCCGCATGACTGACACCTGCAGAGCGTGGGGCAGTGCAGGGCCCGGCGCCAGGCTGGGGAGCCTCAGGGGGCAGTCAGCTGAGGCCCCGGCTGCCACATGTGCACAGGTGCCTGGCAGCGTCCGGGTCCCAGGGAGTGGACCGTGCACGGCAGCACTGCCTCCGGCCGAGGCTTCCTGCCAGTTTGTCATATGACACAGAGAAGCCAGGCGGTACTGACCAGCTCCAACCCGACCTCCTTCTCTGGAGGGAGAGCAGGGGGCTGGGGGATGTGGTCCAGCCAGCAGCCTCGCCTGGCCTGTCGAGTGGAGGCGAAGGCCCTGTCCTAGCAGCAGGCCGAGCCCACCCCTGCCCCCACAGCAGGCTGTCCCCAGAGGCGCCCAGCAGGCTCATGGGGACACCTGCCACGTGGGTGCCTGATCCAAGGTCCTGCTCTTCATCGAGGGGCCTCTGACCGGCAGCTCCTGATCCCCTGGATTAGCAAACAGGCCCACGGGAGCCAGGGCTGCACCAGTGCCCTGCTCCCCAAGACAACACGTGTGACACCTGCCACAGCGGCTCCAGGCCCGGTCAGCCCCACTCCCCTGGGGCCCAAATGCCCCCAAGGGGCTGCGCCCACCTCCCCCACCTGTTCATCTGGTCCTGAGCTGACCTTAAGACCAAGCGTGCACTCCCTGTCATAAAACGTCCTAAGAATGTAATCTTCACACTAATTGGTACCACAGCATCTGGGGACAAGATAAATCCCTGCTGCCTGGACCAGGGGAGCGTCATCGGAACCAGCGCCCTGGGGGCCTGTTGTGTCACCAGGGCACAGGTACCCAACTCAGCAGGCGACACCCAGAGGTGCAGGCTGCCAGGGGTTCCTGCAGTGTGGGGATGAACGCAGAGGCCTGGCACAAAGCTGGCTGCTCCCCTACGCCTGATGAGCAGGCCGAGTGATGGGCGGGCGGCTTGGAAGGCAAATGTGAGGAGCCCTGACCTAGAAAGGGCGCTTTGCTCGTGGTCGAATGACACTGCCATTTGTAGAAAGAAATAGGTGAGCTGCTGTAGGAGGCACTGAACAGAGCTACCCAGAGGGACCTGGCAGCCAGCACAGGGGGATGTCCCCGCCCTGCGCCCTCCCCCTGGCTCCCATGCAGCTCGGCTGAGGCGTCCGCTCACTGGAGGCGTATCTGCTGGGAGGTGGAGGAGCGCCCACTGGGAGGTGGTCGATCTGCTAGGCACCCATCCTGTTCATCATGCCCTTGAACTCTTAGAGGAAGAGCGCAAGGTGCTTGTCCACACACACAAGCCCTGCCTCAGCGAGGCATCACAGCTGATCAGCCGGGCTCTTCAATTGCTCGGAACTGGGGCTGGGGGATGTGGTCCAGCCAGCAGCCTCGCCTGGCCTGTCGAGTGGAGGCGAAGGCCCTGTCCTAGCAGCAGGCCGAGCCCACCCCTGCCCCCACAGCAGGCTGTCCCCAGAGGCGCCCAGCAGGCTCATGGGGACACCTGCCACGTGGGTGCCTGATCCAAGGTCCTGCTCTTCATCGAGGGGCCTCTGACCGGCAGCTCCTGATCCCCTGGATTAGCAAACAGGCCCACGGGAGCCAGGGCTGCACCAGTGCCCTGCTCCCCAAGACAACACGTGTGACACCTGCCACAGCGGCTCCAGGCCCGGTCAGCCCCACTCCCCTGGGGCCCAAATGCCCCCAAGGGGCTGCGCCCACCTCCCCCACCTGTTCATCTGGTCCTGAGCTGACCTTAAGACCAAGCGTGCACTCCCTGTCATAAAACGTCCTAAGAATGTAATCTTCACACTAATTGGTACCACAGCATCTGGGGACAAGATAAATCCCTGCTGCCTGGACCAGGGGAGCGTCATCGGAACCAGCGCCCTGGGGGCCTGTTGTGTCACCAGGGCACAGGTACCCAACTCAGCAGGCGACACCCAGAGGTGCAGGCTGCCAGGGGTTCCTGCAGTGTGGGGATGAACGCAGAGGCCTGGCACAAAGCTGGCTGCTCCCCTACGCCTGATGAGCAGGCCGAGTGATGGGCGGGCGGCTTGGAAGGCAAATGTGAGGAGCCCTGACCTAGAAAGGGCGCTTTGCTCGTGGTCGAATGACACTGCCATTTGTAGAAAGAAATGGGTGAGCTGCTGTAGGAGGCACTGAACAGAGCTACCCAGAGGGACCTGGCAGCCAGCACAGGGGGATGTCCCCACCCTGCGCCCTCCCCCTGGCTCCCATGCAGCTCGGCTGAGGCGTCCGCTCACTGGAGGCGTATCCGCTGGGAGGTGGAGGAGCGCCCACCGGGAGGTGGTCGATCTGCTAGGCACCCATCCTGTTCATCATGCCCTTGAACTCTTAGAGGAAGAGCGCAAGGTGCTTGTCCACACACACAAGCCCTGCCTCAGCGAGGCATCACAGCTGATCAGCCGGGCTCTTCAATTGCTCGGAACAGCCTCCCAGGGCAGTCGGAGCATGGGGTGGAGGTGCTGTATGGACACATGCCCTCTGGGGCTATGGCCGCTGGGGGATGTATGTCCTGGATGTTGAGCCCTTGGTAGGCTGTCCTTTCCAGCCCTGTGCCCTCTCCAAGGGCAATGAGCACTCTAAACCTCCTTCTCCAGTTGGCCGAGGGAAAGCAGCAAGCAGCTGTGTGATGGAGGCCTGGCAAGTTTTGCTTTCAATGCATCTGTGTGCCACTGTGCTCCTGGGAGGACTGCCCCAGTCAGGGATGGCCCCAGAGCATGAGAACCACGCGCTCCAGCACCGCCGTCTCAGTAAAGCAGGACTGAGGAGCCCCCGGGGTGCTCGTGGACAGGACAGCCTGCCGAGCAGGTCGGATGAGGATGTGGCCATTTCTTGTCCCTGAGAGCCTGCCGGTGTGAGTTACAGCCAGTCTGTTGGGACCAGGACCGAGGACTGAGGACCGGGCAGTGAGGAGTGGCTGTGCCCTGAGTGTGGGCCCAGTGTGCGACCGCCACAGGATCTAGTCCCCAGGGGAGCTCAGCTGTGTCACAGGGGCCAGCACTGTGCTCTGGGAGTGAGGAGAGGCCTGGCAAAGGCTCGAGCCAGAGCAGGACCAGAGAACCTTCTAGACACGGACAGACTCACCCTCTCCCCTCCCTGTTATGTCACCCAGAAACATTAACCACACAACTTCAGAATTCTCAGAGCTGGAAGGCTTTGTGCACTCACACAAAAGCCCCTGAGTTATGGTGAGGAAAGGGCCTAGGTTTCCAAAACCACACAGCTCCAAGCCCAGCTCCTGGCTGGGGGAGCCGGCATGGCCACACCACAGGCTCCACCGTGGCCCGCCCACCACCCCGTTACGGCCGCCCCTCCCAGCCGCACCTACCCAATGGGCTTTCCGGCCTGGTGGAACTCCTTCAGCACGCGCTCTACGTCTCTGTTGACCTTGCAGGTGCCCCCATCCACAGCAAATGTGCTCCTGCCACGAGAAGAGGGCTCCTCAGACCTCAGGGCTCCACCTCCGCCAGCCTGGGGAGCACCCACTCCTGGATCCCGAGTGCTCCGTCAGCTTCTCAGCAGCTGAAGGAAGTGACATGTGTGCAAGCACGTGTGGGCGCTCAGCCGTCTACTCGGTCAGCCCTGGAGCAGCAGGAAGTGCCGCCGGCCTGAAACCCATGACGGAGCCTGTGCATCACTAACAGGGATGAGAGTCAAGTCAAACAAGACCCGACTTCTTAACAAGACAAGAGCACCGAGGGTCTGGATGGTCCCCCTCCACTGGGTGGGCTCAGACCCGGCAACGCCACAGCACTCTCTGCCACGAGCCCCCTCTTGGCTCCCTCGGTCAAGGCCTCTGCCCCATTCGGCCCTCAGGCTGTGTGAGAGCCTCAAAACGGGTCAGACTTTACACTTTAACCACACGCACATCAGCTAAATCCCCACAAGTGATGAAGAGTCCTGGAGTCTCGTCAGCCCCATGTCACTACATGATGGGATCTGCATGCGCAGCCGCCCATTAATGGACAAGTCGCAGTTTTAACTGAAAAATACAAAGTGCAGAACAAGTGGCTACCATCTTACTGGATTTTTAAGACATGTGTGTGAATCTCGCGGAAATCAGAGTTGGCAGTGGTGCTGGAGAGGGGTCCTGGGGTCCCCTGCAGGAAGAACTGGGGTTCCACAGGGAACAGGCCACACTGAGCTCGCCTGCTGCCCCATGTGCATCGCACAGACCACCGGCAAGAAGCAGGCCTTTCTTCTGGAAAGGTCAGAGAGAGAGCTCCCGAGGGTCTGTGAGCTCACAGACAAGGATGCTAACCCAAGGCCCCGCTTCCTCACAACCGCTAAGTCACATGAGGCAGGTCGTGAACCACACCAGAGACACAAACCCAACCCCCTCCCCGCACACACACAAGGACACAGTGGTGCCGCTGCCCTCAGACTGGGCAGGGTCTAGGGACTGGGGCCAGGCTCTGTGAATCCAGCTCATCCTTCAGAGACGGAAGCCTGGTCTCACCAGGGTTCGAGCTCAGCTGACGCAGACAAGACCTGCTGCCTCCTGCCAAGAGGCCTGGAAGCACGGAGATGGTGGAGAGCACCCCAAGGCTGGCCATGAGAGAGGCAGCGGGCATGAGGTGTGGCAGGAGTGCGGGGAAGGACTGTGGAAACCACTGGGAAAGTGGGAGAGGAGGCTCTCCGGGGATGTCCGCGAGCAGAGGGGGCCCTGAAGGTGAAGGGCCGGGGGTAGGGATGGACTCGGAACGGAAGCGCCTCTGCCCTTGCTCCCGGGGGCACAGCACCCAGGCAGACAGAGCACCAGCTGGGAGGCCACCGTGCTGCAGCAGAACCCCCACGAGTGAACGGCTCAATGGAGGAGAATGGTGGTGTTGGGCACAACGCACCATGCTGGAGCCTCAGAGGCGTGGGCGCAGCTGTCTGGTGCCTCCTGGCACAGCCCCAGCTGCAGCAAGCCCCTCCGCCGTGGGAGCAGCACCCTGCGCAAGGCGGAAGGGATGTGCTAGGCCCGTGAGGCCAGCAGAAGAGGACTTCCATGAAACGTGGAGAAGAGTTAAAGGAACGGAGAACAGAAAAGAGGACCTGAAAGCCAACCCACGTCACGGCTGTGGTCATGACGGCCTCCCGGCTCGAGGTCCAGTTACCCTCTGGTTCCCACAGGGCAGAAAGAACAGGGAGCCCAGCCTCATCAGGACCGTGGCCAAATGGCCACACTGGGAAGGAAGGACTGTTACCCCCCTGCAAGGTCCACAAGAGGGCGGGTGTCTGCGGGGAACAGCTCCGGGGAGCGGGCCCCCAACTCCACGCCTGATGCATGGCCCAGTCCGGGAGCCTCCTCCCTTCGGGGTCCACTGTCCTGGGGCAGTTACATCGTCACTGTTCCCCCACAGCTGCTCCTGTCCCCATCGTGTCCCCACCCAACGCCTCGGGGGGAAAGGAAGAGAGCCCAAGCAGCAACACATACAGGTTTTTGGCAGCCCCGAAGCCCCCAGGGAAGATGGCCGCATCGTGGTTGACGGCAGTGAGCTTGGCCAGGTCAGTGATCTTGCCTCGCGCGATCCTCGCCGACTCAGTCAGGACGTTCCTGGGGATGAGCAGAGGCCCCAAAGGGTCAGGCAGACAGTCCATCCTCAGCATGGACGGGGGCGGGGTAGGCCTGCCCTGACACAAGAGAACCCATCCTCCCGGCTCACAGGCCACACGGCGACAGGGACCCCAGCGGGTCTACACTCAGTCTTTGGACCCTATCAAATGGCGCTCAGAACCACCACACCTGGTCACTCAGACGCCAGCCTAAGGCAGGGCCACCAGGTGGCGTTTAGTGAAGAGAGCAGATGGGACGGAACTGTGGGTGGAGCGTTAAGAGGCGACTTTGAAGGATCAGCCGCAGCGGGAACTTCTCCCCGCCCTGTGGGCAGCCCAGGGCCAGGGTCCTCAATCCTGGAACAGGGCACCACGCTTCCTTCCCACCACCCAATCCCTCACTGTCCACACCCTGGCCTTGAGAGCCCAAGCAGCAACACATACAGGTTTTTGGCAGCCCCGAAGCCCCCAGGGAAGATGGCCGCATCGTGGTTGACGGCAGTGGCTTGGCCAGGTCAGTGATCTTGCCTCGCGCGATCCTCGCCGACTCAGTCAGGACGTTCCTGGGGATGAGCAGAGGCCCCAAAGGGTCAGGCAGACAGTCCATCCTCAGCATGGACGGGGGCGGGGTAGGCCTGCCCTGACACAAGAGAACCCATCCTCCCGGCTCACAGGCCACACGGCGACAGGGACCCCAGCGGGTCTACACTCAGTCTTCGGACCCTATCAAATGGCGCTCAGAACCACCACACCTGGTCACTCAGACGCCAGCCTAAGGCAGGGCCACCAGGTGGCGTTTAGTGAAGAGAGCAGATGGGACGGAACTGTGGGTGGAGCGTTAAGAGGCGACTTTGAAGGATCAGCCGCAGCGGGAACTTCTCCCCGCCCTGTGGGCAGCCCAGGGCCAGGGTCCTCAATCCTGGAACAGGGCACCACGCTTCCTTCCCACCACCCAATCCCTCACTGTCCACACCCTGGCCTGAGGGCCCCTAGGAAACAACCTCCAGGGGCCGTCACCCCACAGCGCAGGCAGGACGGAGTCGAGAGCAGGGCTGCACACCCTCAGAACAGAAATGCTGGTGGGAGCTGCTCACAAATATCTGGGGCCCAGGCGCGTGGATGAGGTTCAAGGCCAAAGGAATGCACACGCCTTCGGTCCGAAGGCAGGTGTGAGAGCTCACTGGGGAGACCCGCCTACACTGCTCCTGTAGCGTGGGAAGCGAGAGCGCCCCTAGGCCCGGAACAAGCCCAGGACCACGGCCGTGAAGTCCACCGGAACACGGGCTCGGCTCACAGCTAAGACGGAGCAGCTGTGGGCGGGCTCTCGAGGAGTTCCAGCCCGCCCTGTCCACACTGAGCGATGAGGCAGAGGGCTTGTACCTGGTCTCGCCCTCGGAAGGCTGTCCCCTGATGTGGTCAATCACGTGCATCTGAGGGACATCAGGGGCGAAGATCTGGACTTCGGCCCCCCCGCGGCTCAGGTGGACCAGGATCCTGCATGGGAGGAACCAGACCAGAGTGACCTGGCCCGGCCCACCCTTTCCTGCCCACAGGCGCTTACAAACACAGGGTTTCAGCTGACGGACAGGCGCACGCTCCTCCCACAGGTTAAGCCTCTTTGCTCTGAAAAGAGTTATAGCTGGCTCGCTAACCCAAATGCCCTCCATGTGAGTCGCCATCACTGACCTGGAGGAGACCAGCCAGCACCCAAGCTCCTTCTACAAACCAGGGTATGGGGACGGGCGACCAGCTGCGGTCACAGCCTGGATGTCTAGGTTCCCAGGCGGCCTCTGGGAACTCATCCTCCCAGAGGCCAGCTGACAGTGGCCTCGAGGGTTTGAGGAGGGCTTCTGGTGGTTCTGGTCCCCTCAACCTTCCCCTCATGGGGGTGGGAGGCAGGAAGACACACAGGCATCCTGGGAGCTCCCAATGATAGGAGCGTTGCCCAGGGCTGCTTGGTGCCAGCCCGAGTCCAAACACTGGCATGTGATCCATCCCTGGCAGGGCTGCCACCACTCCCTTCCAGGAAGGAGGTGGTATGAGAGCATGACCCCAAGAGAGATCACAGCCATCTCCCGGCAGGGCTGGGAACCCCTGGATCTGGTCTCTGCTCCTTGAACCTCATGTACATTCGACCCATGAAATTCACTCCCTGTCTAGCCAACACTAGCACACGCTGGCCAGCCCCAGTGGGAGGGCTCAGTGGACACACCAGCGTCAGGGTCCTCCGGGGCCAGTGAGGTCCCAGGCTTGGGAGGCAGGGTGTTCCCTAACCACTACCTAACTCTGCTGTCCAACTAACTTTGAATCTCACAGCCTCTTCAGTCCTGCTCACAGTAACTTCTCAAATAAATGAAAAGCCAAAATATAAACTACTTGGTAACAACTGACAGGCTACACCAGTAACACCTGTCTACAGTGAGGCCATTGCACCGCCCTTCACAATCACGCTGTAAACATGGGATGGAGCTCGATCTCCAAAACACAGGATCTGGTGATTCCAACGTGTGTAACACAGGCGTGTGGAAAACAGGAGGGGAGAGGGTGTTACTGCTGAGTGACAGCAGAGGCGACGCTAAAACGCTTATTTTGTGCCTCCCTGTATTTCACATGCATGACTTCAAACGTTTTCCTTCGCGTCCACCAGGGTCTCTGCCTTTCTAACCAGCAGGAAGGTTTCTCCAGACGGTTCAGGAAAGGGGAACCGGCCCTCCCGAGGGTGAGCAGCCCGGGGGCTTACGATGAGGCCTCGTGGAGCTCGGTTCCATCGTAGACCCCGCATCCAGACAGCACCTGCGGGGATGGAGGGCCGGTCACCAGGGTCAAGGGATCTGCCGGGTGGCCGACCGTCTCCTACTGGGGAAGAGGCCGACTTCGGGGGTGGGGAAGGCCTGGGGCGCCGAGGGAGGGCGTGGGTGCAGAAGAGGCGACCGCGGGCAGAGACTGGGTGGTAAGGCGGGCCTCGGCCCTCGGCCCCCAAGGCCCCAGGTTCCCATCTCCGCAGGTGCCCGCGTCCGCTCACCACTGCAACCCTGGGCCCAGGGCGCGGGGCGGAGGCGTGGAAGGCTGCGCGCGAGGAAGGCGCCGGTCCGCCGAAGGGCAGCGGCCACAGGCCGGGACGCGGCGCGAGCCCGGCGGTCACCGCGAGCCTTGACGCCGCTAGAGCCCTGAACGCCGCCATGCTGCGCAAGGAGAACAGGGTTACAGGTCACGGTGGGCGGGGCCGCGCCTGCGCAGTAGCCCGGGAGTCGGGCTCCGCCCCGCGAGCGCAGGTCGCCCTGAGCGCGCTGGTGGTCCCGCACTGATCTGCGCGGCCTCGCGCGCAGTCGCCGCTCCGCGCCGGTTTCACCGGGGCGGGACGACGCAGGGTCGCAGCCGTGCTTCGATACCGGTTCCGGAAAGTTAACTTCAGTGTCGCCATGAGGCCTCAACGTGACTGGTGACACCGAGTGGCCGGCGCCCGCTTGTCCAACTCTCATCCACGGTCCCCTTTCCGGTTCGCTGAGTTGGGACGGAGTGAGGGTCCCGACTATAGCGGCCTGGCGACCTTACCCCACCCCCGTCCCCCCCA
>SJYC01016372.1:0-28203 GCA_006408675.1 Madoqua kirkii | reverse complement strand
GCTCTTCGAGTTTCCATTGACCCGGTTGTGCAAGGGGAAGGTCAGGTAGAGGCCAGGTCTTTGCGGAGAAAAGGCTTTATCCCAGGGGGCCAGGCAAGGACCAGGGGGTGAAGCTCAGATGTGTGTACCTGAGGGCTTCGGAGGGACTGTTTATGCGGAAGTAAGAAGCAAGAAGGGAAGTGTAGGATTGATGAAGCGCAATGGCACCCCACTCCAGTACTCTTGCCTGGAAACTCCCATGGACGGAGGAGCCTGGTACGCTGCAGTCCAAAGGGTTGCTGCGAGTTGGACACAACTCAGTGACTTCACTTTCACTTTTCACTTTCATGCATTAGAGAAGGAAATGGCAACCCACTCCAGTGTTCTTGCCTGGAGAATCCCAGGGATGGCGGAGCCCAGTGGGCTGCCATCTGTGGGGCGGCACAGAGTCGCACACGACTGAAGCGACTTAGCAGCAGCAGCGGCAGCCTTATGGAGAGCTCTGCGCTGGGGCAGTGATGGCACTTCATGCCTCTTCCCAGGTCCATGTGCAGACTGGGAGTAGGACACGGTGGGTCTTCGGCCCTCGCTGACTAAAGTTCACAATCCTTCATTCTTGTCTTTCATGTGCCTGCGTGATTCTTGGTCAGAAGGACTGTCAGCAAGCTGTTTTCTCTGTTCGGTTGGTTGATTGTGTTTGACTCTTTGTGACCCCATGGACTGCAGCACATTTCCCAGGTCCATGTGCAGACTGGGAGTAGGACACGGTGGGTCTTCGGCCCTCGCTGACTAAAGTTCACAATCCTTCATTCTTGTCTTTCATGTGCCTGCGTGATTCTTGGTCAGAAGGACTGTCAGCAAGCTGTTTTCTCTGTTCGGTTGGTTGATTGTGTTTGACTCTTTGTGACCCCATGGACTGCAGCACACAGCACACCCGGCTTCCCTGTGCTTCACCATCCCCAGAGCTTGCTCACACTCACGTCTGTCGAGTCAGTGATGCCATCCAACCATCTCATCCTCTGTCATCCCCTTCTCCTGCCCTCAATCTTTCCCAACATCAGGATCTTTACCAATATGTCAGCTCCTCACATCAGGTGGCCAAAGTATTGGAGCTGCAGCTTCAGCTTCAGTCCTTCCAGTGAATATTCAGGACTTCCTTTAGGATTGACTGGTTTGATCTTGCAGTCCAAGGGACGCTCCAAAGCCTTCTCCAACACCACAGTTCAAAATCATCAATTCTTTGACCCTCAGCCTTCTTTATGGTCCAAGTCTCACTTCGATACTTGACTACTGGAAAAACCATAGCTTTGACTAGATGCCCCTTTGTTGGCAAAGTAATGGCTCTGCCTTTTAATATACTGTCTAGGTTGGTCATAGCGTTTCTTTCCAAGGAGCAAACATCTTTTAATTTCATGGTTGCAGTCACCATCTGCAGTAGTTTTAGAGTCCAAGAAAATAAAGTTTGTCATTGTTTCCATTATTTCTCCATCTATTTGCCATGAAGTAATGGGACCGGATGCCATCATCTTCATTTTTTGAATGTTGAATTTTAAGCCAGCTTTTTCACTCTCCCACTTTCATCAAGAGGCTGTTTAGCTTCCTCTTTGCTTTCTGCCATAAGGGTGGAGTCATCTGCATATCTGAGGTTATTGATATTTCTCCTGGCAATCTTGATTCCACTTTGTGCTTTATCCAGGCTGGCATTTCTCATGATATACTCTGCATATAAGTTAAATAAACAGGATGACACTATAGAGCCTTGATGTACTCCTTTCTTAATATGGAACCAGTCTGTTGTTTCATGTCTGATTTTAATTGTTTCTTGACCTGCACACAGGTTTCTCAGGAGGCAGGTAAGGTGGTCTGGTATTCCCATCTCTAAGAATTTTCCACAGTTTGTTGTGATCCACAGTCACCCCTGCAAACAGGCTTGGTTTTCTCTGTATCATTTCCTGCCTCATGGGCCTTGTAACTTACAGGGGATGGTTTTAGTCCATGCCTGTCTTTGGGTCATTCCTCAGTCTTGAGGGATGGAGGCAACCACTGCTTTAGCTGCCTCCTGTTGCTAAGGGGCGTAGGCCTAGCAAGGGCTTGGGGAATAAAACAGTTTGATGATGGAGCTATACATACTCTAGGGTATTCAAACTGGATAGTTGGAGGGATTGCTATCTACCGGCTCAGGGTTGACACGGGTTGACAAAGAGGAATAATCTGGTTGCCTGTGGCCATAGGGAGACAAACTTGACATGAAAGTTAAGAATTACAGGCCCAGAAGGGTGGGGGGGCTGTGACCGCTGGGCCTGAGGGGATGGACGAGGCAGAGGTCTCAGCGGCCGGGGAAGCGCTGCAGGCCCTGTGCCAGGAGCTGAACCTGGACAGCGGGAGGGGAGCGCAGCCAAAGCCCTGGACGACTTCACTGCCATCCGGGGCAACTACAGCCTAGAGGGAGAAGTTATACACTGGTTGGCGTGTTCATTGTATGTTGCTTGCCGCAAAAGCATCATTCCCACAGTTGGAAAGGGTATCATGGAAGGAAACTGCGTTTCCCTTACTGGAATACTACATTCAACTAAACTAAGATCTGAAAAAACTGCTGTGTGACCCTGAGCCATCTCTGCGCATCATTGCCTCCCAGGCTCTATTCCGAGCTCTATTCGGAATCCAGAAGGCGGGGGCTAAACTACCTTCCAGGCAGACACTGTATGGGCTGAGGAAGCTCATAGGTTGTTTGCCTATCTAGAAGCCCAAGGCAAGCAACACTAGGTGAAACAAACAAAAAACTAATCCCTTCAGAAGCCCCAGAAGCACCTGGTGCTCCATTAGCAAGAAACTTCCTCCACCCGCTTAATCACCTCACAACATGTTTTTTTTTGCTGTCAAAACCTTTAAGGAATGGCAATGTAGAAGAGAGAGCAGCTTCTGGTGTACCTTTGCTGAAACTGAAAATCTACTGAGATTCTGAGGCATGCCAGAACACCCATAAAGTTCTAGTCTTGATAAACAGGTCGAGGAAAGCTTTGAGAGATTTTCAGTGTTCATATTGCAGTGTTGGCACTTTATTCAAAGCTCAGTCTGCTTGTCAACCATCTTAAGAATAAAGTAATGACCAGTTCTTAAAAAAAAAAAAAAAGAATTACAGGCCCAAACAGAGGAATCAATAGTGCTGTAACTAAAGAAGTACCAGCGGATAAAGCCAATTTTACTCAAACTTACAGGAAGGTCCTTTATAGAACCCCAGGCCTCCTGGTGGCTCAGACGGTAAAGCGTCTGCCTGCAGTGCGGGAGACCCGGGTTCGATCCCTGAGTTGGGAAGATCCTCTGGAAAAGCAACTGGCAACCCACTCCAGTACTCTTGCTCGGAAAATTCCATGGACTGAGAGGCTCCTCAGAGCCTGGTAGGCTACAGTCCATGGTGTCGCAGAGTCGGACAGGACTGAGCGACTTCACTTTCACTTTCAGGCCTCCAGGACAGAATCAGCAGGGCCGTGTCCCAGCTGCCCAGTTGGTGTTCCTTTCTGTTGTGGCGACTCGTTGGGTGGTGGCCACATGGAGCAGCAGGTGTGGCAGCCACACAGACACCTTGTTCTGCCAGGAGAGAACTGAGGGCTGCTCTATTATCCATCACCATGTTGTCTACACAACTCCCCACGGTCTGCAGTCTAACCAGAGGCTGGTGTTTCAGCCAGTTCCTCCACTGAGGCGGGTAGATCTCCAATAGGCCCCCCTTCCCATGGTGAGCTCATCCTGGGCTAAGCCGGCACCCATGATCATCAACCCTGAGGTCTGCTCCCTTTTTATCTGCTCTCCTGGGTGAAAAATACTTGTCTTGGGCTGACATATTACAACTCTTGGCCCTTGGGAGTCGGGCGCCACCTTCTGCTCACTGTCACTCATGCCAGTAGATGGAGACCAAGTTCAGTTCAGAAGCAAAGGGAAACTTTATTCTGTAATGATGAAGAGTGAGCAGTGTGAGCGCGCACCAGAGAGCACAGGCTCGGCCCCGAAAGGCTGTAGGTGGGCTGCTCCCAGAGGGAGGGCTGGAGTCATGGGTTGGGCTGGTTGAGGTGTCAGGCACAGTGACTTTACACTGGGAACTCTAAGTAATTCCTGTCTGGGGACCTTGAACCCATGCTTGACACTCGATGGGCTCTTGGTAGCCAGCATGTTCTAAGACTGCCCAGAAAAGTTGGGAGCACCCTGGAAGGCTTGACCATTTTTGGTTTGGGTCAGTTCCTTTGTTGACTCATTTTGCATCCCCTTCTGTGGAACAGATAACAAGCTGCAAGAAGATCCAACCAGTCCATTCTAAAGATCAGTCCTGGGTGTTCTTTGGAAGGAATGATCCTAAAGCTGAAACTCCAGTACTTTGGCCACCTCATGCAAAGAGTTGACTCACTGGAAAAGACTCTGATGCTGGGAGGGATTGGGGGCAGGAGAAAGGGACAGCAGAGGATGAGATGGCTGGATGGCATCACCGACTCGATGGACATGAATTTGAGTGAACTCCGGGAGTTGGTGATGGACAGGGAGGCCTGGCGTGCAGCAATTCATGGGGTCGTAAAGAGTCGGACATGACTGAGCAATTGAACTGGACTGAACTGAAGGTTAGTTTTCGCTGGCACCAAATTGCTAGGATGTCCTGGGTTGCAGATAACAGCAGGTCCGAGCTCTGTAGGGAGGCATTTAAGTACACTGTTAAGGGAACTGTCTAGTGGTGTGTGGGCTTTCCTAGAGGTGCAGTGGTGCAGAATCTGCCTAGGAGGAGAAGAGGACCGAAGAGGATGAGATGTCTGGATGGCATCACTGACTTGATGGACATGAGTTTGAGTGAACTCTGGGAGTTGGTGATGGACAGGGAGGCCTGGTGTACTGCGATTCATGTTGTCACAAACAGTTGGACACGACTAGGCAACTGAACTGACACTGATAATCAATGTCAAGATCTTGGCCTGTCTTAAAATAATACACCAATCTACAACTTTGGGAAGGAACAATGGAATAACTTTTCAATGTGTTTCATCAACAACACTAAGTTAAAGGAGACTTTAAGACTACTCAGCATACCTAATAGACAATAACTAATAACGTATAACTAGAAGACACATCCCTAATTGTAGAATCCAAGGATTAGGTTGAAAATGAGCATTGTTTTTTAAAATGCAGATAGAGGGTTAGAAAAATAAAAGATTTTCAGTCTTTTTCTGATGCAGGAAATAAATTTACACATATTAAGTATTTCTAAGGTGTCAGTCACTGCCCAGGCATTTGAGTATGGCACCCAGAACCCCTGATATTGAAATCACCTAGGATGCTCTTTATGAAATCATAATCCCTTGTAGTGGGCCTGGGAATCTGCATTTGTTAAACACCTTCAATGATTCTTATGGCCTCTAAAGTTTAAGAATCATCATTGTAAGTCACTAGGGAAAGTGGCTAGGCTCTTAGAAGTAGGATCTTAGGGAACTGAGGTTGGAGAAAGGGCAACATCCATAGGAGACATCTTCTGTTGGGTAGAGAAGAGGGAGCATTCACAGTCTCAGATTTCAAGCAGCTTTAATTGTTAGATGGTCCCTCTACAGTTTATCTCCCCTCCTTCTTTATGTTGAGAGGTGTGGGTATCTGTATTCACTGTTGGCTCTGGAGACCAGAAAAAAATAGCACCTATCAGTTAACTGAAATAGATATAAGGGCCTCGATCTGATAGATAGAGTGCCTGATGTAGTATCTCCTCACCACCGGTGTTCCTGACCTTAAATGTGGAATAGCACCTCTAGGCCCTCCTGCGCCTGCTCAGCCACCGCTCCTCGGGTTGCTCGTACCTGCAGCGGCCCTGGCCTCGGGTGTGGGTGGCTCCTCCCAGCTGCCGCCCTGGCCTCGGGCTCAGGCTCGGGTGGCTCCTCAGGGTCAGCACCCTTGGCCTCGAGCGCGAGGTGGCTTCTTCTGGCTGTCCCTGACCACGGACGCAGGGTGTCTCCTCCCGGCTGTCACTGACCTCGGACACGGGGTAGCTCCTCTCGGTCGCTGCCCCAACCTCAGACACAGGGTAGCTCCTCTCAGCCGTTCCTGGGCCATTGCAGCCTGGCACTCTAAGCTGCTGCCACTGGCCTCGGAAGTGGGGTAGCTCTTCTCGGCAGCTCTTAGTGCGGCTCTCGCAGTCGCCTGTGCTTAGTGAGCCAGCCTGGCTCTCATACTGTATAATCCCTTATGATTATACAGTGGAAGTGAGAAATATATTTAAGGGCTTAGATCTGACAGACAGAGTTCCTGATGAACTATGGAATGAGGTTCGTGACATTGTATGGTAGACAGGGATCAAGACCATCCCCATGGAAAAGAAATGCAAAAAAGCAAAATGGCTGTCTGGAGAGGCCTTACAAACAGATGTGAAGAGAGGTGAAAAGCAAAGGAGAAAAGGAAAGCTATAAGTATCTGAATGCAGAGTTCCAAAGAATAGCAAGAAGAGATAAGAAAGCCTTCTTCAGCGATCAATGCAAAGAAATAGAGGAAAACAACAGAATGGGAAAGACTAGAAATCTCTTCAAGAAAATTAGAGATACCAAGGGAACATTTCATGCAAAGATGGGCTTGATAAAGGACAGAAAGCAGAAGCAGAAGATATTAAGAAGAGGTGGCAAGAATACATGGAAGAACTATATAAAAAAGATCTTCACAACCCAGATAATCATGATGATGTGATCACTAATCTAGGGCCAGACATCTTGGAATGTGAAGTCAAGTGGGCCTTAGAAAGCATCACTATGGACAAAGCTAGTGGAGGTGATGGAATTCCAGTTGAGCTGTTTCAAATCCTGAAAGATGATGCTGTGAAAGTGCTGCACTCAATATGCCAGCAAATTTGGAAAACTCAGCAGTGGCCACAGGACTGGAAAAGGTCAGTTTTCATTCCAATCCCAAAGAAAGGCAATGCCAAAGAATGCTCAAACTACCACACAATTGCACTCATCTCACATGCTAGTAAAGTAATGCTCAAAATTCTCCAAGCCAGGCTTCAGCAATACGTGAACCGTGAACTCCCTGATGTTCAAGCTGGTTTTAGAAAAGGCAGAGGAACCAGAGATCAAATTGCCAACATCCACTGGATCATGGAAAAAGCAAGAGAGTTCCAGAAAAACATCTATTTCTGCTTTATTGACTATGCCAAAGCCTTTGACTGTGTGGATCACAATAAACTGTGGAAAATTCTGAAAGAGATGGGAATGCCAGACCATCTGACCTGCCTCTTGAGAAATCTGTATGCAGGTCAGAAAGCAACAGTTAGAACTGGACATGGAACAACAGACTGGTTCGAAATAGCAAAAGGAGTACGTCAAGGCTGTATATCGTCACCCTGCTTATTTAACTTCTATGCAGAGTACATCATGAGAAATGCTGGACTGGAAGAAACACAAGCTGGCATCAAGATTGCTGGGAGAAATGTCAATAACCTCAGATATGCAGATGACACCACCTTATGAAAGAAAGTGAAGAGGAGCTAAAAAGCTTCTTGATCAAAGTGAAAGAGGAGAGTGAAAAAGTTGGCTTAAAGCTCAACTTTCAGAAAACGAAGATCATGGCATCTGGTCCCATCACTTCATGGGAAATAGATGAGGAAACAGTGGAAACAGTGTCAGACTTTACTTTTCTGTTTCTGGGCTCCAAAGTCACTGCAGATGTGGACTGCAGCCTTGAAATTAGAAGACGCTTAGTCCTTGGAAGAAAAGTTATGACCAACCTAGATAGTATATTCAAAAGCAGAGACATTACTTTGCCGACTAAGGTCCATCTAGTCAAGGCTATGGTTTTTCCTGTGGTCATGTATGGATGTGAGAGTTAGACTGTGAAGAAGGCTGAGTGCCGAAGCATTGATACTTTTGAACTGTGGTGTTGGAGAAGACTCTTGAGAATCCCTTGGACTGCAAGGAGTTCCAACCAGTCCATTCTGAACGAGATCAACCCTGGGATTTCTTTGGAAGGAATGATGCTAAAGCTGAAACTCCAGTTCTCTGGCCACCTCATGTGAAGAGTTGACTCATTGGAAAAGACTGAACCTGGGAGGGACTGTGGGCAGGAGGAGAAGGGGATGACTGAGGATGAGATGACTAGATGGCATCACGGACTCAATGGACATGAGTCTGAGTGAACTCTGAGAGATGGTAATGAACAGGGAAGCCTGGTGTGCTGTGATTCATGGGGTCGCAAAGAGTGAGACACCACTGAGCGACTGAACTAACTAACTATGACCGAAAACGAGGAACTAAAGAGCCTTTTGAGCAAAGTGAAAGAAGAGTGAAAAATTTGGCTTAAAACTCCACATTCCAAAAATGAAGATCAGTGCACCTTGTCCCATCACTTCATGGTAAATAGATGGGGAAACAATGGTAACAATCAAAGACTTTATTTTTGGGGTGCTCCAAAATCAATGCAGATGGTGACTGCTACCATGAAATTAAGACACTTGCTCCTTAGAAGAAGTGCTATGACCAACCTAGACAGCATATTAAAAAGCAGAGGAGACATTTTTTTGCCAACAAAGGTACGTCTAGCCAAAGCTATGCTTTTTCCAGTAGTCATGTATGGATGTGACAGTTGGACCATAAAGAAAGTTGAGCACCAAAGAATTGGTGCTTTTGAACTATGGTGTTAGAGAAGACTCTTGAGAGTCCCTTGGACTGTCTGGAGATCCAACCAGTCAATCCTAGAAGAAATTAGCCCTGAATATTCATTGGAAGGACCGATGCTGAAGCTGAAACTCCAGTGCTTTGGCCACCTGATGCAAAGTGCTGACTCATTTGAAAAGACTTGATGCTGGGAAAGATTGAAGGCAGGAGGAGAAGGGGATGAGAGAGGATGAGATGACTTGATGGCATCACTGACTCAATAGACATAAACTCTAGAAGTTGGTGATAGACAGGGAGACGTGGCGTGCTGCAGTCTCTGGGGTTGCAACAGTCGGACACAACTGATCAGTTGAACTGAATCAAGTGCTTCATTGCTGCTGTAAGAGAATGCCACATAGTCAGTGGTTTAAGAGAAACAGAAATGATTTATCTTATAAAGACAGAGACACTTAGAGTGAATGACACGTGATGACAGAGGCAGAAATTGAAACCATCCAGCTACAAGCCAAGGAATGCCAAAAATGACCTGGAAAACCCTAGATGCTGAGAATAGGCATGGAAGAATTCTACTGCAGATTTTGGGGGGAGAATACCCTTGAAGACAGCCTGATTTGGGACATTTAGCCTCCAGAACTATGAGGGTAGACATTTTTTTTCTTTTCAGCTATTCAGTTTGTCGTACTTTCTTATGGCAGTTCTAGGAAATGAATGCACTCATGTGAGTGTAAAGGGTTTCTTTCTAGGATTTTTTTCAAATACTTTGAGTGAAAAAAATATATCCATTTGATTTGTAGTATAGTCACATATGGTAAAATGTAGTAAACAAGAGCATACTATTTAAATGTTTTTCAGGAAATTGTTTCTACCATTAAATGTAGTTTTGACATTGAAGCTCATAAGTAAGCCCTACAGAGGGATTCTATACTCGCATGTAGAAGCATATGTTAATTATACCAATTGCCATTTATTGGCTGATGTTTACAGGGGAAAAAAGAAAACAAACAAAAAAAACCACAACTCTTAAGCAATTTATTTCCATGACATTTGTTCACATAAATTGGCATTATGACTAGATTAAATTTCTCTGAACCTGTGAGCAGGAATCATTAATTCTAGCGTTTCTATTTCTCGATTAATATTATTCTTCCATTAGCTAAAAAAAAAAATTATGACATCTAGGTATTAAAAAACTGATTTTACAGCTCTCTCTCTGCAGCTTGTGCTAATCTAAGTTGACTCAGACAGGTAAATATTTAATACAATGTCATGGTCTTACTAATACTAATGATAAATTCTGCATATTGCAAATAAAGCCTATTTCTTGTTCTGACCTTGATTATAGTGAACATCCAGTTATCCCAGAGCAGGCTTTGTACATAGTAGTCAAACAGTAAACATTCAGTAAATTGAAAACACTGCATCTCATATTTGAGTATCATGTATACCTGTTTCAATATGTTAACATAATTTCAAATATTACACATCTATTTTTAAATAAAATAACACAAAGCAGCATTGCAAAAGAAAATAGAAAGATTCATAACTATATCAGTGATTTACATTTTTCATGTCACTTTTACAAAGAAAATACTACTCCTTAAGCTGATTATATTCAATTTGGTAACAGACATCTGCTCTCTCCCTTTTTCTGCCCTACTCAGAGTCGAGGTCACTGACCTCTGGCAGCATCACTGGACACTTTAGTGACTGATTTGCAATGTGATTTGGTTAATGGGAAGAAGTACCACAGGACATCATGAGAAAAGGGAGATTAAGAGTAGCGTACACTCTGGCTGAGTCCCTTCACCCAAAACTAGCACAACATTGTTAATTGTCTATACCCCAATCCAAACTAAAAAGCTTAAAGTTTATGAAGGAAAAAAAAAAAGTAGTACATACTCTACCTCCTCTTTGCTTTGACACCTTCCTTTGGTATCTGTTGAATTCTTAAATGACTGTTAATTCCCGCAGGAAAACCCTTCCTCCAGAGTCTTCATGGTAACCATTTCTGATGGCTACTGTTGACTAGAACTGATTGCTGCTACTGCTGCTAAATCGCTTCAGTCGTGTCTGACTCTGTGCGATCGCACAGATGGCAGCCCACAGGCTCCACCATCCCAGGGTTTCTTCAGGCAAGAATACTGGAGTGGGTTGCTATTTCCTTCTTCAGTGCATGAAAGTGAAAAGTGAAAGTGAAGTCGCTCAGTAAGAGTCTGACTCTTCATGACCCCATGGACTATAGCCTACCAGGCTCCTCCATCCATGGGATTTTCCAGGCAAGAGTATTGGAGTGGGTTGCCATTGCCTTCTTCAAGGACTGATTGAGACTTCCCATTTTTATAGTCATGCATGCAACAGTCCCCTCAAGCTTGTTTTATTTGGATATGCTATTAGTCTGGTCCTTATTTTAAGTATTCAGCTCTTATTTCCATAATGCAAACTCTCAAATTCCAGCAAATATAATCATCTTGATCTATTAAAGACAAATATAAGATCCCAAAACCATAAAATATTTTAGAAAAATATATAGAATATGTTTTTAGATATTATATAATAGATAACAGATAATAGATCCCTCAGATAATAGATCTGTCTCATCAGGCAAGGGCAACAAAAGCAAGAATAAACAAGTGGGATTGCATGAAGCTAAAAAGCTTGTGCACAGAGATGGAAACCATCAGCAAAGCAAAACAACAACAACAACAAACAATCTACTGAGTGGGAGGAGATATTTGCAAATGACATATCCAATATCAGATTAATGTCTAAAATACGTAATGATCTCACACAAGTCAACATAAAAATATGAATTAAAAAGGCAGAGGACCTAAATAGACATTTTCTTAAGGAAGACATGAAAATAAGCTCAATATCACTAATAATCAGGAAAAGAAAGAAAGAAAGTGAAGTTGCTCAGTCGTGTCCAACTCTTTGTGACCCTTTGGACTGTAGCCTACCAGGCTTCTCTGTCTATGGGATTCTCCAGGCAAGAATACTGGAGTGGGTTGCTGTTTCCTTCTCCAGGGAATTTTCCCAACCCAGGGATTGAATCGAGGTCTCCCGCCTTGTAGGCAGACGCTTTACCCTCTGAGCCACCAGGGGATAATCGGGGAGATGCACATCAAAACTGCAATGAGATATCACCTCATACCTGTCAGAATCACTATTATCAAAAGATGACAAACAAGTGTTCCAGGGAATGCGGAGGAAAGGGAAACTGTGTAGGAATGCTGGTGGGAATGTAATTGCTGGTGGTTCAACCACTGTGGAAATCAAATATGGTGGTTCCTCAAAAAATTAAAAGTCTAACTATAATCTCCATTGTACTACTATTTATAATTGCCAAGATGTGGAAGCAACTTAAGTGCCTATCAATAGATAAAGATCATATTCAATAAAGATATATACAATAGAATATTACTCAGCAACAACAACAACAAAAAGAACAAACTCATCATTTTTAACAGCATAGGTGAATCCAGAAGGTAATATGCTAAGTGAAATAAGTCACCCAGAGGAAGACAAATACTGTAAGTATCTGACTTATAAACTACACAAACAGAAGCAGACTCATAGATATACAGAATAATTTGGTGGAGGGTGAAAGAGATTGGTGCAGACTTCCAGTTATAAGATAAGTCATGTGTATGTAATGACCAGCTTAGGCAACACAGTCAATAATATTGTAATAACTTGATATGCTGACATATAGTTACTAGACTTATCATACTGATCAGTTCAGTTCAGTCACTCATTCATGTCTGACTCTGCAACCCCATGAACCCTAGCACGCCAGGTCTCCCTGTCCATTATCAACTCCCAGAGTCCACCCAAATCCATGTCCATTGTGTCGGTGATGCCATCCAACCATCTCATCCTCTGTCGTCTTCTTCTCAATTTGTGATATTTTATAAATGTTGAACCACTGTGTAGTGCACTTAAAACCAATATAATGTATGTTAACAATACTTCAATTAAAAAAAATAAATGAGACACTATTTCTGGTTCTAAAGTTCAAAATTTATTTAGAGGAAATACTTTATGTTCCTACTATTCAACATTCAGTTAAAAATATATATTGTTCTACTCAATATAAATCTTTATCTTATGTGGAAAGAGTTTACTTATAGGAGGTTTTATGGGATGAAAGTCATTGTATTAATTGTATAATTATTTTTCATGTTACTTTGGAAGAAGCAGTCTTGATTTGATATGTAGGTGGCAAGTATTTCTAATTGAATTAAATGGTTTCTTCCATTTTCTAATTTAACTCCAGGTATTTCTCCTAACTGAGATATTTTGTCTTTTAAGTGGAAGGGCATTTATTTGGATAATATTTTACAATAATGGTCTTCATTATAGTTTCTGTTCAACTGTGAGACATGTTTTTGAAAAGACACTTCTTAGTTAATCTATGATAGAGTAGGCTATGGAGACTGGGGGCATGAGGGAACTTTCTTGCAGCCACACAGACACCTTGTTCTGCCAGGAGAGAACTGAGGGCTGCTCTATTATCCATCACCATGTTGTCTACACAACTCCCCACGGTCTGCAGTCTAACCAGAGGCTGGTGTTTCAGCCAGTTCCTCCACTGAGGCGGGTAGATCTCCAATAGGCCCCCCTTCCCATGGTGAGCTCATCCTGGGCTAAGCCGGCACCCATGATCATCAACCCTGAGGTCTGCTCCCTTTTTATCTGCTCTCCTGGGTGAAAAATACTTGTCTTGGGCTGACATATTACAACTCTTGGCCCTTGGGAGTCGGGCGCCACCTTCTGCTCACTGTCACTCATGCCAGTAGATGGAGACCAAGTTCAGTTCAGAAGCAAAGGGAAACTTTATTCTGTAATGATGAAGAGTGAGCAGTGTGAGCGCGCACCAGAGAGCACAGGCTCGGCCCCGAAAGGCTGTAGGTGGGCTGCTCCCAGAGGGAGGGCTGGAGTCATGGGTCGGGCTGGTTGAGGTGTCAGGCACAGTGACTTTACACTGGGAATTCTAAGTAATTCCTGTCTGGGGACCTTGAACCCATGCTTGACACTCGATGGGCTCTTGGTAGCCAGCATGTTCTAAGGCTGCCCAGAAAAGTTGGGAGCACCCTGGAAGGCTTGACCATTTTTGGGTCAGTTCCTTTGTTGACTCATTTTGCATCCCCTTCTGTGGAACAGATAACAAGCTGCAAGAAGATCCAACCAGTCCATTCTAAAGATCAGTCCTGGGTGTTCTTTGGAAGGAATGATCCTAAAGCTGAAACTCCAGTACTTTGGCCACCTCATGCAAAGAGTTGACTCACTGGAAAAGACTCTGATGCTGGGAGGGATTGGGGGCAGGAGAAAGGGACAGCAGAGGATGAGATGGCTGGATGGCATCACCGACTCGATGGACATGAATTTGAGTGAACTCCGGGAGTTGGTGATGGACAGGGAGGCCTGGCGTGCAGCAATTCATGGGGTCGTAAAGAGTCGGACATGACTGAGCAATTGAACTGGACTGAACTGAAGGTTAGTTTTCGCTGGCACCAAATTGCTAGGATGTCCTGGGTTGCAGATAACAGCAGGTCCGAGCTCTGTAGGGAGGCATTTAAGTACACTGTTAAGGGAACTGTCTAGTGGTGTGTGGGCTTTCCTAGAGGTGCAGTGGTGCAGAATCTGCCTGACAATGAGGGAGACATGGGTTCAGTCACTGGTCCAGGATCCCACTTGTCAGGGAGAAAGTAAGCCGGCGTGCCCGAACTACAGGGCCTGCCTGCCTAGAGCTCGTGCTCTGCACTAAGACAAGCCACAGTGAGGAGGAAGAGCGGCCCCGCCTGCCACTAGAGAAAGCCCACCTGCAATGAAGACCCAGTGCCGCCAAAAATAAGTACACAAAAATCTTTTAAAATGAGAACTGTTATGACCGCCTGTAAGAAGTCAAATTTAACACAGGAATTTTGTTTCAGGAGTGATGGTGGGGTAGCCTCTAGAGAAAGGTCAAGGTTTCATACTCAGTCCTCTTGATTATTAGTGGGGGAGCCTGACCCCTAGATGGCGTGGGCAACAGACCCCACACTGCTCTTCACCTCCTGCTGCTGTAGGGCTTCTGACGGTAGATTCAGTGTGTTTGTGTCCCAGTCTTGTTGGGTGACAACCACCAGCAGGGAGAGGGGAGAAAAAGGCCTGTCCGAATTCTTTTCAGGACCACGGGGATAGCTCACAGATGAGTTATCTGTGTCAGAACATACATAACCATCCACCTGTTTATTTTATAGCTTAAGACCCAATGATGGAAGAGGACCTGATAGATATTATATTTACAGAAGAAATAATCCCTCTGGAGGTAGCAAACACGTTTCACAAGCAGATAGGAGGGCCTTGCAAGGTGACGCACCCGACAAGCAGGAGCCTGCCTGCCGCTCTTCCCAGTAACGTCCAGGGACTGCTGGCCACACCTCTGCAGACCTGCAGGCTGGGGCCCGTGTCCCGATCCTGGAGGCTGTCACTGCTGAGAGACCAGGCGCCTGGCTGTGGTCCTGACCACCCTCATGGTGACCCTTCCTGATGGGCCTCGCAGGATGGAGTCTACCTTGGAGCTGGCAAGCAGGTCCGACAAGTCTCCCTGGGAAGCCCAACCCTGGGGCTCCCAGGCCATCTCCAAACTCAGAGTCCAGCAGATGCTCCCTGCTCCAACCCTGTGCAGGGACATGGGGCTGGTGGCCAGGCTACCTGCCCAGTTCACCTGTTCGCTGGCATGGAGGTGCCAGCACGATAGTCACACCCAGGACGTGTTACAAACACTTTAAATTCAGAGATCAGCCTTACTAACCTATGTTTTAGAAATACATGTCTTTTTCATCCCTAAAATTATCAAAACTTTATATTAAAAATATAAAAATCCTCATACAAAGTTTGCGTCTACACACATTGGCCCATTAGCCTCTCTACAAGGTGTTTTCAACGGCAGCAGCTCCCGGGCCCTGAGTGCTGAGCCGTGCCCGCCAGGAACCCGACCCCGTGGCGGTGTTTGGTGCCTGCCGCGGAGCGAGTCCCGGTGCTGGGGCTCCAGCTCTCAGCATGGCTGGCCCCACGGTGGCGGCCCCTCCTTGCCCAGCGTCCCAACCAGAGCCGTGGGGTGCAGCCCTAGGCCAGCGGCCCGTCTGCGTGACCAGGCCCTCCCCCGAGCAGGTGCAGACTGTCGTCGTCGTCCTCGGACACGTCTGCCTCCTCCTCGCTGCCTGGAGGCTCTGAGGGCCGCTTCAGGCCCCGCTGCTTCGAGACGGCCAGCGCGTACTGCAGGTTGTAGCGGTTCCAGTCACAGCTGTGAGGACACATGAGACTCATGTCAGTGAGACCAACGCGGGGGCCCTTTGAGCCCAGGTCTGACCACATGGGGAGCAGCCCTGGCTGGACCAGCTGGCGACAGTGAAAGGCCCCCTGCCACCGCCCCCAGGAGACAGCACATACAGTTTGGAGACATCGTCCAAGTGGCGCTGGATGCTCTTCTGAAGGAACTGAACCGCCGGCAGCAGCGTCCCCACTCTGGAAAAAGGCGTTCCTCAGCGTGGGCTGCCACCCGAGGCCCACGCTCCCCGGGTAAAGGCTGCCGCCCCCATCCCGACCAGCGGCCCCAGTGACGGGAGTCCACGGTGAGTGGGCAGGGTGTACCTGGACTTGAGCTTCTGTCCGTGCACCATGAGCAATTTCTGAGTCCATATGAGGTAGAATTCTAGATGGCGAGATACCTCAAAGGATGAAGCTAAAAATTCCAGCACCTTCTCCACGTACAAGTCAGGCAGGGAGGAGCTTATGACCTCGACTGTGAGGGAAGGACAGCCACATTCAGCCCACAAAGACCCGGTCAGGAGAGATGCGCTCACAGCTTGTGGCCTCTGCACGTGCAGAACTGGCCAGCATGTGTGAAGGCGGCCCCCGGCCCCCCCTGCTCTGGCCCAGGCTCACTCTCGTCCCAGGGCACCGCCTCCAGGGTCTCCTGCAGCAGCTTCCTCTCGTTGAGCCGGAAGGCTAGGAGGATGGCCCTGGTGAAGTCCCGCTGGCGCAGCGCCGCCCGGATCCGAACGGGGGTGACGCTGGTGTCCAGCTCGAATGGGTCAAAGAGCATCTGGGCATCCAGGGAGTAAATGAGGAGCCCCTCGGTGGTGGTGGCCGCCCAGCAGCGCCCTGCAACAGAAAGCAGACTTGAGAAAGGCTTCTTGAACATTTATTTCCATTTTCCCCCCTTTTTTGAAGAACAGGTCCTAAACACATCTGGGACCCAGAGTGAAAGTGTGGAGGGAGCCTGGGGATGCTGGCTCCTCAGGAAGGGGTGCCTGGGCCTCTGCTATGGCCCCTGTGAACCCCAGCCACGGAGACCCTGTCCTGTCCCCGCCAGACACTCCAGGGGTGGGGGCAGGCGGGGGATGAGACCCAAGGACGACACCACTGTTGGGGGATAGGGGAGTCGCCTGCCTCCGTGCCCCCACACCAGGCACGTCTGCAGCCACAGCTGCCCTCAAGCAAGGACACGGATGACATCTGACCTCAGGGGGACTGTGGTGCCCAGAGCTGGCCCCAGGAGCAAGGTGACAGGCCCAGAAGCCCATCGGGACCAAGCCCACTTCTCCCACCCTGATGACCCGAAGCCCAAGGCTCACCGGTGGGGGAGAAGCGGAGCGAAGTCACCCTGATCTCAGGTTTGAAGTGCCGGGAGCTCATGTCACCTGGGAACAGAGATCCCCCTACTCAGAGGGCTGCACACACCTCAGCACCCCCCACAAAGGGAGGTCCGCGCTACAGAGCCTCAGGTACTGCTTCACGGGTGCCAGCAGCCTCAACAGCAAGCCCTCAGTGTAGACACTCCCAGGGGCTAGGGCCCAGCCTAGAGCAGCCCCCTGCTCCTAGGGAAAGCCCCACCCAACCCAGGGCTGCCAGGCAGGGGGTTTCAGGCCCCGCACTCCTGACACAAGGCTTCCTCTCTGGCCACATTTGTCTCTTATACACATCTCCCACCCTGATGACCCGAAGCCCAAGGCTCACCGGTGGGGGAGAAGCGGAGCGAAGTCACCCTGATCTCAGGTTTGAAGTGCCGGGAGCTCATGTCACCTGGGAACAGAGATCCCCCTACTCAGAGGGCTGCACACACCTCAGCACCCCCCACAAAGGGAGGTCCGCGCTACAGAGCCTCAGGTACTGCTTCACGGGTGCCAGCAGCCTCAACAGCAAGCCCTCAGTGTAGACACTCCCAGGGGCTAGGGCCCAGCCTAGAGCAGCCCCCTGCTCCTAGGGAAAGCCCCACCCAACCCAGGGCTGCCAGGCAGGGGGTCTCAGGCCCCGCACTCCTGACACAAGGCTTCCTCTCTGGCCACATGGGGCCAGGGACTAGGAGCAAGGCACAGGGCTGGGCACAAGCCAGACGTCCAGCTGCTCACAGGCGGGCCCACCCAGGCAGGTTCCTGGACATCAATCGCTACAGCCTCGACAAGGGAGCAAAGCGGCTATTACCCAGGAAAGTGGCTGGGGAGCAGGATGGCCCGCCATGGCCTGGCTGCGGGACATGAGAGAACCCCCTGCTCACCTTTCTTCACGCCTGGCAATGGTATGGTGACCCCGCCCTCCTCCGCAGCATCTTGGTCAATGAGTGCCAGGTTGCCAAACTCCGTCATTTTCCTTCGGTTCAAAAATTCCTGAAGGGCGAAACCCAGACGTCTCACTGTGGGAGATGGGAAGGTGCACTCATCTGCCCCACTTCCCCCTGCATCACCAACATGGGGCCCAGTCCTGCCTGGAACCCACACGGGACACAGGGAGGCCGAGACAAGACAGCCCGGGGCCCACAATCAGGCCTGAAGAGGGTGGGTTCTCGTAACTCAACGTCTGAACAGAGGGTGTGCGAGAGCCTGCAACGGAGATGCACGTGGGGAGCCTCTGCTGCCACTTGCCTCGGCCTGTCCTGGGGACATGAGGAGGATATCCCAGCCCCAGCACCTCGGAGGGGTGGGCTGAGGCTGGACAGAGAAGCCCCTCAGCCGGCATGAGGGCCAGGACAGGTGAACCCAGGCGAGCACACCTGCCTGGAGGATCCCCAGGTTTCCTGTAGGGCTAGAGTGTGAGGAGGCGTCCAGGTGAGGCCGGACAGCTGTGGGGACCACGGAGCCCTGCAGCGCCCCTGGAGCTCACTCACCTCCATGGCATCCAATGACAGGTTGCAGGAGATCTCGAACTTCTTCCTGAGAATCTGCTGCCTGACGTGATAGATGCACACGAACTTGGACATCCCCCCTGCCAGGATGCTCTGGCCGTCCGCGGAGTAGCACAGAGTGGTGAAGGCCCTGGGTAGAGGGCATGCAGGCTTAGTCACCACCCAGAGGGCAAATGGCACGCGCCCCCGCCCCCTCCAGGCCAGCCCAAACCCTGCAGCCCTGTCACCCGGCTCCCTGCGGGCAGCATGACCCCTGGAGGAGGGCAAGGACCATGGCGCTGCGTCAGGGCGCTTCCAACTGAAGTCAGCACGGAGACAGGTCAGCCCGCCCACCACCCCCACAGTGGCCACGGACAGGACCAGAGCTCAGGCCTGCGCTGCCCTGGCTGGCTCCCAGGACTTGAGACTGCAACCTGGGGTTTGGCAAAGGATTCTTAGATATGACAAAAAGAGCTCAAGTGACCAAAAAAGAAACAAGTGGGGCTTTGTCACCATTAAAATCGTTTGTGCTTCACATTAACATCCTCAAGAGAAAGTGGAGACAAGCAGCTGGGGGAGGAGGTATCTGCAGATTGTGTATTTGATGAGGCCTCATATCTCGAGTCTGCAGAGAGCCCTTGCACCACAGACACACACCCATTAACACAGCCCACACACGATGGCCTGTCAGCCGATGAGCAGATGCCAAGGAACACCACTGCATGGGGGACGCCAAGCCCCAGGCATGGCTACACCGCCCCGCGCCCCCGTCACCCTCCCAGCGCAGCTGTGACTGTAAGCCAGAGCAAAAAGCATTGCTCATGACGTGGGCAGGCCAGAAGCTGCTGCCCTGGCGAGTATAAACAGTGCAGGCTCTGAAAAATGGCCTGCAGGGCAGCAGACTGCCAAGAATGCACAACACTCATCCTCAGGGTGTGAGAACATGGACACCTGTTAACCTACATGGACCCCAGGACAACCCGCTCCCTCTGGGGTCCCACCATGGAGCCCCCAGGCTCCAGGACACAACCTGCTGGGCACTCACTTCCCCTTGGCTGAGTGCTTGGCGGTGATCTTGTCCAGCTCCTTCCGGCCTGTCTTGAGGTCATGCCTGCCCTCGATGGAGCCCGTCTGCACAGCATTCTCGGGGTCCCAGAAGGTGATCTGTGAGTTCAGTGTGGCCACGGCCAGCTCAGCACCGTCAGGGCGAAAGGTCACGGCCAGAGCTAAGAAAGACGTGTATCAAGGCCGGGGAAAACCTTGGGCTCCAGCCATTGGGCCACTCTGCGCTGCCCTCATCCTGGCACCCTGAGGGTCTGGGGGCCACAGGACCCTCACAAGCATGACCGAGCTGGGCAGCCTGGTGATGGAGTCTGGGCAGGAGGTGCCACATGGAGGCCGTGAGCAGGCTAGAAACAGACTAGCTGGAGGCAGGCTCAGTACAGGGGCCCTGAGAAGATGCAGGGCCCAAGAGCTAAAAGCCGGAATCAGAGCCGTGTGGGGTAGCAGAAAGCCTAGACCACCGCAGAGACTGAGAGCCCCGGGGCCGACGACTGGGTTCTGTGAAGGCTGGGCACGGGCAGGCGGCGGTGTAGGGCCTCGCTCCCAGGAACGAGAGGGAAGCCAGCTGCAGCAGGGCCCTCACTTGCTTGCTCTGCTGGGGAGCCCGATGCCAAGCCACACGACTGGGCTGCCAACCCCAACAGCCCACGGAACTCCGGGGCCACCAGTCCTGGCAGCCCATGCGCTCGGGACCCTGGGTTTATCCAAGCACGTGACTAAGACAGGCCCTTTCCCCTGGCTGCCACTCACCGTCAGAAGTGAGGGCCAGCGTCTCTGTGGTCCTCCAGCTGTCCGCCATGTCCCACAGACGCACCGTCCTGTCCCAGGAGGCGCTGGCCAGGACCGACTTCATGGGGTTAAAACACAGTCCACTGATGGGCCCCTCGTGGCCGGACAAAACCTGTGGCCATTCAGAAGAGAGCTCTGAGGACCTGAGACCCTCGGCGGCCCTCCACCCGGGGGCCGGACTTGCCTGCTGGATGCTGGTGTGCAGAGGCCATGGCCCCTGGGCTAGGGAGGAGGGAACCCCACCTTGGTTGGGCCAGGGAGTGGAGCCTGCCAGGAAATGCATGTAAACGGTGCCACCTCTGCTGGACGTGACCCCTGTCCCCCACTCTTCTCATGTCAGCAAGGACCCCTCCCCACACCCTGGCCCCTCCCGACTTATGGCCCTTACATCAAGGAGCCGGCCTGTCTGCATGGACCAGATGAAGACCTCGAAAGAGTCCTGTGCTCCAGCAGAGACGATCTCCCCGCTCGAGTCCACAGCCACGCAGGAGAACTGGGTGGGGCGTGGGGATGTGAAGGTGCGGAAGTTCCGGTACCTGTGGGCGGATGGCCCGGTTGGGACAGTTCCAGGGCCACAAGCCCTCATTCGTGTCTTCCTGACAAGTCTGACCCCTTGACCTTGCTCTCACAGCCCAGAGCTCAGGGAGAGCCTGAAGAGCCAAGGTCCCCGCAGGAAGTCACCTGTGAAGATCAAAGGCGCGCACAGTCCCGTCCATGGAGGAGGTCACGATGACGTAGCCAGTGGTGGTGAAGGTCACGCCAGTGACCCCACTTGAGTGCTCCGTGAAAGTGACAAAGCAGAAGCCGCTGAGGGTGTTCCACACCTTGACCTGAGCGGGGAGGCCACAGCTCAGGACAGTCCACGTGGGTGCCCTGGTGAGTGAGGACTAGGGGCTGCGGGGGGCCTCCCGCGTCAGAGCAGCTGCGGGCAGCACGGACTCGAGCCATATTACGGAAAATCAAGTCAGGAAGGGGTACAAGGCTCTTCGTTCCAACACCGGCGAGCCTGTGAACGGCTTCTCAGGAGCCCGGGGTGGGGGCCTTGCTATCGGGACCAGACTACCAGTGTGGCACCCCCCAAGCCGGTCAGCAGAACAGAGACAGGAGGGGCACCCCCCGCCTGACGGGACGCAGCCAGCCCACCTTGCCGTCGTCCCCGCCGGTCACGATGTGCTGCCCGTCGGGGGAGTAGGCCAGGGACACCATGCTGTTAAAGTGGCCCTGCTGCTTGAGCACGTAGGATTCGCTCTGCCACTCCCACACCAGCAGCTGGCCCAGGCCTGCGGGTGCACAGGACCACGCGTGACCCCCGCTTCCCGCCCGGGCCTGAACATGGGGACCCAGAGCGGAGATGCCAGCCTCCCACATCGCCCCCAGAGCCCGGGGCCACAGGCTAAGCATTCCAGGCGGCAACAGGACTCAGACTCAGAGGAGCCTTTTTCTCAAGGTTTCATCGGCTGCTTCTTCACAGTGAGTCAGCGGCCTGCCAGCGTGGCCCTGGAGCCTGGGGAGCGAGGTGGGGCAGGGCAGGCTTCCCGGGGAGGAGGAGCTCCACTCGGGTCACCTCACAGACCCAGACACCAACCTGAGCACCCAAAGGCAATCCAGTCCCCAGAGCTGTTGATGGCGATGGACGCAACCCTCTGATCCGAGATGCTGGGGAGACACACGGGACCCAGTCAGCACAGTGAGGCCTCCGTCCCACCCCACCGTGGCTGCACGAGCCAGGACGGGGCCAGGGATCCTGGCTGGCAACACCCACTTCCTTCCCACCCGGTTACTGTGTTTACTTCACTCGGAACAACAGAAAACCCAGAGCTTCTGCACCCCATGTTCAAAAACTCGGAGGTTAGTGGCTTTGTGAAACCAACACTTCAGTTTCCTCCACACTCCAAAGATACAGGAGGGAAAACGAAAACGGAAGATAAGAACAACATGACCCACACACACCTTCCAGTGACTGGGGGTGGGAGCGGCACATCTGAGATGGAGCGTGGCACAGCACCCCAAGCCCCTCAACCCAGGACAGAGGTGGGGATGGGTGTTCCGGGAAGCCAACCATGCAGCTGGTTGGGCCTGATCCTTCCATGGCCCTCAGTCCTGGCAGGCATGGTGTAGCTTCCATCCACCTTGCTCGCCTCGCAGACGGAGAGGACACATGTACACAAGACCACACATAGAGGTACCTGACTGTACACACATGTGTGTACACAACAGCACACACAGGTACATGACTGTACACACATGTATACAACTGCCCACACACAGCAGAGGTGCTGACCTCAGCGAGTGGATAAGGTTGAACTCTGGGAGCTCGTGAAGGTGGAAGATTCCAGAAGCAAAACCAGTGACCAAGAGGTGGACCTTCTTGTGATATGCAGCAGCCGTCAGATTGTTAAAATCTCCTTCTTTGTTGAAAAAGTACCTAAAGAGACAGGGACACAAGAACTGTGAGAGAGGGACCAGAGAGCCCAGCTGGTCCCACTCCCTCACCCCAGCCTCTGCCCCGGCACCCTGGGACAGGAGGAGACCCCAGCCCCCCAGGGCAGGCGGGGGACAGCAGGTTGGTGCTGCCCTACAGTGCCCCCGGTCCTCACCCCCCACCCCGCTGCAGGACAGGCACTTACTTGGCCAGCCGAGAGTACTTCACTTTGCCCTGCTGCTCCTCAGCGGCCGGTGTGGCCTTCCCGCGGATGGTGGTCTCCCTCTCTGCCCCCTCCTCCTCCTCCTCCTCTTCCTCCCTCCGCAACAGGTCTGCCTTCCAGCCTGTGGGGGCCTTCAGCCTCAGGCCCTCAGGAAGGGTATCACACTGCCACACGCACAGGGCGCCGTCCTGGCTGAGCGTGTACAGCTGCAGAGGAAGAAGTGTGAGCCCAGGTGGGTTCCCCAACCCCCAGCCCACACCCACCCAGGCTGCGGGGACAAGAACATGGCCCAGTGCGGCTGAAGCCTGCCTGGCCCCCATGGCCCCTGCATCCCCAGGGGAGGGGCTGCGATGGGGACATACGTCCAGGCTGTTGGCCTCGAAGAAGCAGGCCACGATGGCATCCTTGTGTCCCCCCAGTGCGTAGTAGATGAGGTTGTCCCAGCGCTCGGCCCCAAACACCCACGTGGACATGTCTCTGCTCCCGACTGCAAAGCACCTGGGGACAGGGGGCCACAGCTTGGCCTGGGTTCACAGGTGTCCACCTCCCAGTGTCCCAGGGCACAGGGGTGACGCCGAGGTCGGCTCAGGTCTGCATCCGCCTTGGGCAGGGCCAGGAGTCTCACTGCACGTGTGTCGCTCCCCCTCGTTGCAAAACAGTCTCTCCTCTTGGCCCATGGGAGCCCAAGGACCGACCACTGAGCCCAACAGAGGGCTGCCTGGGGGACCCTGTGCCTCCCATCTCCCTGACCCAGTTGGAGCCAACTGTGCTCTTGGCAGGAGGAGAGCCAGATGTGGGCCCAGGCCATGCAGAAGGGCATGACTTCTTGGCTGTGGCAGCCCACAGTCCACCAGCGTTTCCCACAGACACAGTGTGAGCTTGGGGCTGTTCCTGCACTGCAGCCCAGAGAACGTGGGAAGAGTTGGCCTGGCCTAGAAAGTGGCAGCCACCTCCAGCCGCGCCCCCTGTTCCCTCCCCCACCCCCTGAACGCAGGGCAGGAGACACAGCCCTGGGACGCCTTGGGGACAGTTGCCCAGAGCACTGCCTGGGCAGCCGGACTGGGAAGCGCTGCCGGCGCTCCCGCCGCCCGCGGCTGCCACGGAGGCTGGGCCGCAGCGCGCTGGCTCGGGCTGTCCTCACGCTGGGCTGTGCTTCGCTCTGCTCTCCAGTGACCAGGGTCAGCAGACCTGACTCAGACTCAAAAGCCAGCCTGCGTTCAACCCACACAAGAGGCCTGTGACAGGCCATTTGAAAAAGAGCTGGGGATGTGACAAGTCACCCCACGTGACCAGACACTTTGCAGGTGCCCCTCCAGGACCCTCCTATGTCCAGCACCCCGGCCTCACCGGGAGTCGTCTGTCCAGTCAATGCATGTGGTCTCGTCATAGGGCCCAAAATAGGTTTTGTCCAGGACGAATGCGTTGAATTCCCGCTTCCTCCCAGGGGCATGGTACATCTGAGCAATGTTGCCTTTGGTGACGACGAATTTCCTGCCATAGAAATGGTATTGTCAACATCCGACACCAGGGTAGGTTCCTGAGCCCGAGGCCAGCTTCCCACAGGAGGCAAACCTGGGTGGGGCCCTAAGCCTCACCCTGCCTCTCACGGGCCCCAAGTCCCCTCTCCTTTGGGTGGACAGTCGGGGAAGAAGTGGACAGACTCTAGGTCACGCCACACTTTTTTGCCCTGGAGCAGACACCCCTTCAGGCCCTCCCACCAGCCTGGGAGGTGGTCGCCAAGGTCAGGGAAAACTCAGACAGCCCCGGCCCAGGACGTCCTCTACTGTGTTTCAGAGTGTGGACACGGAGCTGGGGCTCACAGCTGACCACTGGAGCGACTCCTCCCCAACACGGCCAGGCTGGCCCAGGTGTGAGCAACCCGAGATCGAGCCCCCTTTCCTGCAGTCCAAGAACAGGCCAGGTCTGGCCCCATCGTCCTCACGGTGGACATCAGGGCCAGGGGCCTGTGCCACCCAACACCATGGCTCCCTCTGGGCTCAGGGACCGTCTGTGGCTCGGATCGTGGGCCATCCGAACCCACCACATGAGGAATGCAGCTCCACGGCTCCCACCCTGTCCGCAAACGCGTACCTGCCATCAGGGGAGAAGGAGACGCTGTGCACAGCACCCTTGAAGTGGAAGTGATGCAGCACAGACCTGCAGACCAGGCTGACCAGCAGCGCATTGCCCCCTGTGGGAGGGAGCAGACTGAGGGCCAGGCTGACCAGCAGCACACCGCCCACTGTGGGAGGGAGCAGACTGAGGGCCAGGCTGGCCAGCAGCACATCGCACTCTGTGGGCAGGGAGTGGACTGAGGGCCAGGCTGACCAGCAGTGCACCGACCCCTGTGGGCAGGGAGAGCAGACTGAGGCCCCACACATAGTGTGCATGCACTAGGCCTTGAAGGTGGGCCCTGGGCCCTGCGGTGTGGGCAGCACACAGCCAGGGAGGATGCCTCACATGCCCACCCAAGGCCCACCCAGGTCCAGGCACAGAAGCAGCCAAGGCAGTGGAAGGACTGTGCGGGCCTCGACTCCCAAGGGTCTCAGCGTTAGCCTCTAGTCATCTGGACACCACCACACCTGCCCCCCAGTCGAGGCGATTACCTTCGTCAACAATGATGGCCAGGCGGCCGTCGGGGGACAGCCCCACACACTTGATGTTGTAACGAGTGGCCAGGGGCAGGGTGTTGGACTTGTTGCTGGGAGACAAAAACCAGAGCTCAGACACTACACTTGCGTCACTGGGCGGGGGGCAGGGGCAGGCCAGCCTGCACCAGCAGCCCTCACCCATGCACAAAACACAGAAAAACCTTACAAATGGATTTTAACATGTCAGTTTTGCTTCTAGGGCCTCATACCAAGAGGACCTGCAAATATACAGTCAGGAAACCAGAAATGACCAAGCTGCCCAATAAGAGGGTAAGCCCAGGGACAGCACACCCAGTAAGGCCTTCTGCAGGAATGAAAAAAATGTGGAATCGTGGAAAACTAAGTAAAGATAAATAGCCACTGGGTCACACTCTAATTCTGTCCCTTATCGTATCACTTTCCATTGCTTCTTCAGCAGCCATGGGGCCTCAACCTTGGAGTGCCCCTGCCACACACTCACTGAAACAGTTGACACCAGCAATGACCTGCCAGGAACTGGCCCTAGGTGCACCCTGCACTTCAGGAAACTCACAAGCAGGTACTGTGGCTCCATCTTATAGATGAAAAAACTGAGGCCTGCAGAGATCCAAGCAGCCTCTGCAACAGGAGGGTCTCACCCAGGTCACACGTCTGAGCCACGTGCGTGCTTAGTGGAGACAGTGAACCTGAGCATGCTGGCTAGGCAGCAGTCCAGGAATGGTCCCATGCCCAGGCATCCTTTACCAGATATTTCAGCCAAGTGATGCAACCTCAAGACACAGGGTCCAGTGGAGAGGTTAGAAAGGAGAAACCAGGACCCTTACAACCAGTCCCACTGCTGACCCATCAGCACTACGTGAATCTGCAGGCCCCTCTTGGGTTGTCTTAAGTAAAAGCTGTGCTTTAGACAGGTGAGGAAAAAGCTGTTTTTACAAGGATCACTATTGCTAAGGTCATTTTAGCATACTTACTTTTTCAAGTCGAACACAGTAACTCTGTTTCCCACAGGGCTGATAACTGAATTCCCATCGCAGGTAAAATTTAAGTTTCCACACCGATAGACTGTCCCCAGCAAATTTGAAAACTGAAAAGAAAACAAAACTGTCTCTATAATATAAAGAAAATACAACTCTTGGAAACGACGAAGCGAGGCTTCTGGTCAAGGAGATGGTGCAGACTCTCGCAGGCTCCCTGATTATTCCCAGGGTCGCTTGAGCCACCCCCTCCTCCCAGGACAGTTTCTGGGCACCTCTCAGTCCGGCCCTGAGCAAGACAGAATACATAAGCCCAGTCCCCAGGGGCTGTGAGCTTCCGCTGGGGTAGACAAAGGGCAGGGTCAGAGCAGGGAAGCCTCCAGACGAGAGGCGTCTGCTGGAGGGAAGGGAGGACAGGACCCGTGCTGCAGGAAGAGAACTGCTGACGGAACAGCCTTCCGACTGCAGGTGGGGTTCAAGGCTTCCTGAACAGGGTAACCTGTTGGCAGCCCATCCGTTCAATCATGCATTCAACCATCAACCACCTGCAGGTCCCACGACCTGCGTGTGGGCCACTGAGACAGGAAGGATCACCAAGGAGCATCTGGAGCTGCAGGCGGGCAGGGTCCTGGGAACCCCAGAAGGCTACGGGGGACTGGTGAGCTGGGCATGGAGGGCACACCGAGAGGAGCTGGATTGGGGAGGCTGGGGTCACAGTAGTGGAGCATTCTGAGCTGGAAGACCAGATTGGGTAGGGGCAGCCTGGGTGTGGGGTGGACCTGAGGAATCTCCCGCTGAGGCTAGGGCCAGGCCAAGCCTGGGACGTGCGGAGCTGGGACCTAACAGAGAGAAAGGCTGGAAACGACGAACATGCGGAGGAAAAGCCTTCAGGGCAGTGGCAGCAGCAGGCAGGGCCGCGCAAACGCTCACGGCTCCAGACACACAGGTGGCCCGCTGTGCCTAGGGGACCGAGACGCGGGGACGATGCAGAAGCGGTCCAGTGAGCTCGGCACCCGGCTCCCGCCCTCTGCCCCCGAGTCCTCCCCACGTCGCGAGCTGCGGAGCCTGGGAACCAGGACTTCCGTCCGGGTTGGCCCCCGCTGCCCCGCTCGGATCTCGGCGTGACCCTCCCTTAGCGCTCCTGCTCTTTTCTTCCGCGCGCGCAGCTCCGTCCCAGTCCGGGGCTCTGCGGCCCCGGGCCGGGCCTGTCTCAGGCTGCCGGGTGAGGAGCCGGTCGGTGGTGCCTGACCCAGTCAACCCAGGCTCGGCTCCCTGATCCCGAGGGAGCAGTCTAGAGGAGAGACTCCACCCGGACCCCGAGTTAAGAACCCCTCACTACCCCCGGCCCGCGCTCACCCTGTA
>SJYC01016371.1:0-30690 GCA_006408675.1 Madoqua kirkii | reverse complement strand
GGGGCGGGGGGGGGGGGGGGGGGGGGGTTTGGCAACGCAAAACAGCAAGACTAAGTAAATGGAAAACCTTTTCTGAAGAAAAGAAATTGTATTAGTGAAGATAGCAAATGTGACTGAGGCGGCTACCTTGTCAGACTGTCGTTCAGAGGCTAAGTGGTGTCCAACTGTCTGCAACCCACTGGACTGTAGCCTGCTAGGCTCCTCTGTCCTCCACCATCTCCCAGAAATTGCTCAAATTCATGTCCATTGAGTCGGTGATGCTATCTAACCGTCTCTTCCTCTGCCACCCCTTCTCCTGCCCTCAACCTTTCCCAGCATCAGGGTCTTTTCCATGAGTCAGCGCTTCACAAAAGGAGGCCAAAACACTGGAGCTTCAGCTTCAGCATCAGTCCTTCCAATTCAGGGTTGATTCCCTTTAGGATTGACTGCATCGATCTCCTTGCAGTCTAAGATGTCAAACTGTAGGATGGCAAATATGTCTACAGAAACCCTCAAAAACTCTCTAGACTCAGATGTCTTACTTCTAGTGTGCTATTGGGCAGTAAGGGGCTTCCCTGGTGGCTCAGCAGTCAAGAGTCTATCTGCCACTGCAGGAGACACAGGCTCCATCCCTGGGTCGGGAAGATCTCCTAGAGGAGGAAATGGCAACCTACTCTAGTATTCCTTCCTGAAAAACCCCATGGACAGAGGGGCCCGTCAGGTTATACAGTCCACAGGGTCGCAAGGGTCAGAGATGACCTAGCAGCTAAACAACAAATGGGCAGTAAGTTGTGAAAAACAATCCCTAATGCTACCCCGAAAAGAATTAATGTTTAGTAGTCAGAACAAGGATTAGGGAAAGAAAACAAGAATATTATTTTTTTTACACATTCAATTTTCACACGCCACAGGATAAGAATGAAGTCCAAAACAGCAGGTTTCTTCCTAAAATGTGTATTTTCAGAATTATAATGCTTACATTTTAAACAGTCTTAATACAATGGCTTTAGTCTAACAATATATTACAGAATAATGTGAAAAATGACTTTCATAGTAAACTATGAAAATGGAGTTAATACCTGCAGTATCAAAGTCACCAACTTGTCACCTTTTCCAGCCGCAGAATGCCAGCAAACCATCTTGACCACACTCTCAGGTCTTACAGCCTGGTGCACAGGGTGCATACATTTAGAGGAAGGGGCATTTTCATGAAAAGTCAAATTTTAAAATCACATAGGATTTCTTTTAAAGATTACAGTTGACAATAAAACATTTAGATCAGGTTAGTTTGTTGTTTTATAAAAAGTAGTACAAGTTTTCATTTCATATACACACCTGGAGTGTTTAATTTTGTAACTCAGTTTTATTTTAAACACTACTGGAATTGACTAGAAGCCTTTGTGTCTTTTCTCCACCAACTCTGGGGTACCCAGTCCCATCACCTAAGACCAGTACGGGAACCTGGCCCACGAGAGGCTGAGCTGATGCTGGAGTTGCAGGTAGAAGTCATTTTCAGATTAAATACAAGAATTTCCACATTAAAACAAGAAGAGTTATAATTTTTCCAGTCATAGGAGACCCTATGAAATTCACCAAAATTATAACTTATTTCCTTTTCCACTTGCTAGTATTTACATCTTCCACAGATATCTGTAAAATGGCTGCATACTGTTTCTCAGGATGTACATTTGATACCTGGCTTTACAATTGTTTAACAGCTGCTACATTTTTACCTACAAAACCAGCTTGTCTCAAACACATAAGCCTTATTTTAAACACAACAAAAATTCAGTTACAGCCTTTTAGACTGTATAAAAAAATAAGTTTTAGGTGACACTCTTCATTTATGTTAAAAAAAATAATAGAGGTACCCATGTAACTTAGATTGCAAAACACTTCTTGGGTAATCAACAAGGAAAAAAATAAACCTGTGATCAATTTCATGTCATTCAATTTTCAGACATGAGAAACCACCATGAACATTTTGTACTTCCACTTCATTTTTTCCCTTCTGACTATGTATGTAATTAGAGAATTTCATAGTGGAATCAGAACCCGGTGCAAAAGCCAACTGGGTATCGGGAAGCACGGACCCACATCACCCTCCGGAAGGTCACACATGGAGGGTGCTGCCCTGGACTCTTGAAGCTCATCATGCAGATGGGTGAGAGGCTTTTCCAACACAATCAAATCTCAAAGATCTCTTCATTCACTGGGCTTGGCGGATCTGTAGGGCAATCACCAATTTTTACAATAAAGCAAACTCATGTTAGAAACTGTTAACTACCATTAGATTCTGAGCTTCTAATCTGCTTAATTTATTAGCTTTAAATTGCACATAAAGAAGGTAAATTTCTGAAAAATTTAATTAAATGTACTGGTATTTATCTTCTTTGTACATTTCTCCAATTTCTACACATGAAAACCAGGGGAGCAAGGATCACCACCTTTATTTGTTAAACAAGCTGGAAGACCATATACTGAAGAGACTGTGATGCTCTGCTTTCTGTTCATTTTGCCCTGTGCCTTCTTGCCCCCAGGCCACCAGGAGGTGACAGCAAGGGACAGTGGTGGCTGCAGAAGCCTCCTCTTTCTCTAAGGCTCACACATCTGAGGTTATTCATGAGGTCCCACCCTCCGCTGGACCGACTACACTCACTTGCATTAACCTTGTCAGGTTCAATTCCAAGCACACTTTCCCAATGAATTAAGAGTTCTCTATTTCATATGTACAAAAATACATCGCTTTGGAGAGCTGGAAAAGGTTTAATACATACAACACTTATTTACAAGCTGTGACTTTCACAACAATAAAAACAAACACACATTTTGTCCTTGATTTTTGGTACAACTTATACATAAACATCAGTTAGTATGTACTTTTAAAAATAATAAATCAACCATATGTACAATTAAATGTACAACCTAAAGCAAATTAACCCATTTGTATGGTATGACTGCCATGTCGTAGGCAGGAGAGTAATAGTCCAAGACTCTGCCCTCATACAACCAGACCAGAAATATGCTGAGAAGACCCCTCTAATCGTCATTTAAATGGAACCTCTTAATTTCTGAGACTTAAGGTGCAAAAGAAAAATACTGATTATACAGTAACAATTACATGTAAAGACTGGAAAGGTGAGAGAAAAACACAACTTATTAACCCCACATATAAAATGATAATTAAAATAAATATATATTTAATTCCAAGTGCCTATGATACCTAATCCACATGGGGGGAGAGGGGAGGAAGGGCTCCAGAAACATTTATGCCTAAATCATCTCAGTGCCGAGTGGTTTCTCAGGCCCTGGCCGAGTCTTTAAGTACCTTTAAAACGGCTCCAGCTGTCAGATGCTCCAGGCCCTCCCAGTCTGACCTCCCAAGGCACAGAAGGGGTTTTTATTCCCTCCTCACCCCCAACCCCCCTGCCCAGAGAGGAAGTTATTCTAGAAAAGCTTGACTAGATGACCTGGGGTAAAGGGCTGTGCTTTCCTCCTGAGGAGACACACAAGCCCGCCTGGCCCAGAAACTGGGCAGCCACGTGGTAGAAAGGCATACGCGTCACTAACAAGCCCACAGGGCCTGTGTGTCCCCCTGAAAGACACCTGGGCTTCAGGTGAAGACTGGCAGATGACAGGCTACTCAGGCGAGTGGGCTCCAGAAAGCTCTCCAGGGAGCAGGGAGGAGGAGGGAGGTGGCGGGGCTCTGGGCAAACCTGGAGGACATCACGGGGCAGGAGGAGGAAGTAACGGCCTCTGACACCCCAGGTGACATGAACAACCAGCGGAGCATGGGGACTTCTCTGACGCTCCCACGGCCAGGCAGTCACACAAGGCAGGTCAGAGCGAGAAGGCTACCATCGAGTCAGGATCCTTCCGGCGCACACACGCCTGGCCCGGGGACTGTGTGAGCCCTGTGCGTCATGTGACGCTGACTTCGAGGACGTGGTCGTCTTTGCTGGGGATGACCAGGACCTGCGTGCCCGCGCTCGAGTTGAAGGCCTGGCCGGGGGGCAGTCTCGGAGCCGGGGCATCGGCAGGCCTTTGTGCTCGCTGCTGGCGGCCGAGTGCACGCTGCCCCTGCTCTTGACGCTGCTGCTGTCCAGCTGGTCATCCACGTGCTTGTCCACCGACAGGCTGTCATTTTCTATCCAGCTATCTGCAAAACGAACAGGAAGTGAGACAGAGGCTGCCCTGCGGTGGCCTCTCCCCACTCCAGGGAGCTGCCCACCTCCCAAGCCACCCTTCAAGGCACAGGATGTCAATAGCCACCACGCCTTTGGAGAGATCCCAGTACACAGGTCCTGGGTAGATCATCCTTGGGAGCAGGGGCCCAGGACGAGTGACCCAGACCAGGTGTTTGGTATTAGAGCACCCCGGTTCCGAGCGTGGGGCTGCTGAACAGCACAGAGCTGCCACACACCCTGTGCCAAGGGTGTGCTGCGTCCGTTACCAGGCTCCCTACCTGCGTCCAGCTGTGAGGACTGTGCAGAGTGGTGGGGGAGGTACTTGAACAGCCTGACGTCGGGGAGCGGCAGGTAGCCCGCAAAGAGCGGCATCACTTCCATGTGGACTCGATGCGTGGCCTGGGCCGTCACGGGCATGGAGATGACTCCGGAGCTCTTCCCGCACACGGCCCAGTTGCTGCTGTTGTCCACAACTGAAACAAAGAGGGAAAGCGCCATGTTTACCCAGAAAGGGCCTCCAGGGTTCACACACAAGAGGCGGCGGCCAGTCCACGCTCTAGAGTAACATCCAGCGGTGGGGGCCTGTCCTGTATCCTGGTGCCCTGGAGCTGCATCTCAAAGTAGAGCACCTCGGACTGAGAAAGGAGCTACAGGCTGGCTACATGGCGGAGGTGGCTTCTTTCTCCTCACATTCGTCAGTGAGCAGAGTCAAAGCTGCCTTGAAAGCCCCTTGAAAATGTGGTGTAACCTCCCACCCAGCACCGCGGCAGCAGCATCAGGAGTGAGGACGGGGTTGGGCGCTGGTTCCTCCGTTACATGTGGTACTGACCAGGGCACCTGATCCCACCTCTGCGCTCCCATCAGCCCCCAATGGTTTGGGAAGAAAAGGTACACGTGACGCATGGAGCTCCTCTTCAGGAACCACGGGGAGGCCGCACACACGGCAGGTGCTGCTAAGGACGCTGTGAGACCGTGACTGTGATGTAACTCAGTGCGAGTAAGACATTGGACTGAGAAGCCACCCCCGGGCAAGGAGGGCAGGATCCTTGTCGGCTCAACAAAGGCCGGTGAGGAAGGAGGGGCAGCAGAGGGCAAGCTGCCCGCAGCTGAGGCCATGCAGAGGCCAAAGTGGCACTGGGGAGACATGCTGGAGACATGCCGGTTCCAGAGCTGGTCCTCAGAGCGCCCCTGAGGGCACCTGCCCCTTCCTCACTGTGCGGGCGTGCCCTCTGGCGGGAAGCCCGCAGGCCTGAGCACCGGCCGGGCCACTGGCGCTTGGAGCAGAGGCGCCACGTTCCCCACCAGTACAGACTAAAGAGAAGAAACCACTGCCAGTCACGGATGCTCTGCACGCAACAGTCAAAATCCAGTCGATTCAACCCTTTCGCACATGTCCTTTTTAAACTTTAATTCTGAGATGATGACACACTCACAAGAAGTTGCAAAATAGTAGTGAGAGGTCCGTGCACCCACCACCCGGCCTCCTGTGCCAGGGGACACAGGCCCAGGCCTAGCACAGGTCACCGGGCACTGGGCTGGTGGCCCGCAGCGGCAAGCTCCTCAGTCTCAGGTATTCGGCAGAGCCTTCTTAAAAATCAATGGCACAAGCCTGGTGCTTGGGGAGGCTGCCCGTGGTACAGTTCGAAACTGACCAAAAGTCAGCATTCTGGCAAACGTGCATTTGCCACTGTGAGCTTGGTAGAGTCCCAACTCAGGGTGCTGTGATGAGCCCAGAACCAGTGTAAACGCGCGACTGTCAACAGCAAGAAGGGCCGTCGTGCAGTGGATCCACACGACTCAGCAACCATGTTTCACAGACACCCGAGGTGTGAGGGGAGGTGCCTGGCTGAGAGCCTTTCCACATGCAGGACGGGGGAGAGCACCAGGTGAGCTGCTCACGTGACCTGAGACTCCAGCCGGAGCTGGCCTGTGAGAGATGTCAGGGGAGTGGCCCAGTCCTCTGAAGGCTGTAACAGGAGCCCTCCTTTACCAACTATGAATCTACTGGGGATGGGAGGCTCCCATGCCCTTCACCAGGCTGCACGCAGCAGATGGGAACAACTCGGGCACCTTCTGGGAGGCAGACGCTGAAGAGACGCGAAGACAGCAGAACATCGCTCTTCTCACTGTGCTTACTGTTTCGGAAAACAGTTCTTTCTCAAGAGTACTATCACGTAATGGCTTTCCTAATATCTTAAAGAAAGTCAATGAAGACTTGCCTCCCTAAGCATTTTTAGAGCATAAAGGGCCTGACACGAAAACCTGAGAATCCTACAGAAGCAGCCCAGGCCCCGAGGGAGGAGGGCTCTCGAGGGGCGTCTGGGAGGCCGGGAGGAGGAGGGGCCGGGGCCTGGGTAGAGGGGTGAGAGGAGGCTGGAGGCAGAGGGCGGGAGCGTGAGCACAGGGCGCCGGGCCTGCTGAGCGCCGGGCCTGCTGAGCGCCGGGCCTGCTGAGCGCCGGGCCTGCTGAGGGCCGGGCCTGCTGAGCGCGGGGCCCAGCTCATGGGCAGAGGACAGAGCCGCTCCAGGCACTCCAGGCCGTGCCCACCCCCCACCCCCACAGCCACTCCAAGGCCTCTGGAGAAACAGCCCTGCAGTAGCCAGGTTCAACACCTTGTGAGCCCAGGGCCACACCACACGGAGGGACATTCAAACGTGCTCTTTCAGTTCTAGAATGTTCTCTCTTCAGATGAGGAGCACTGCACGCTGTGAACAACAGGGCTGAGCACAACGGTCAGGGGCAAGAAGCCTCCGGACCCACCTTCATACATCAGCTTTGTTGAAAAATACTCGTCAGATTCCGTCAGGGCCTCATCCTTATCCACCTCCAGGAGGTCCGAGAGCCGCGTGATGGTCACGTCCAGGGAGCAGAGTGAGCCCGTCCTACAGTGCTCCGTGCCCGGAGGGGGCGATATCTCCGCTCTCACGCTGTACAAAGTCTGGGCCAGAAAGGAGAGGGCAAAGGAGACAGTCAACAGTCTGAACAGACGGCTCTCTGAGACCATCGCGGTGGTGCCTGCAGACTCGAAATTTCGAGAATGGACCAGAGGAGCAGCTGTGTGTTCGCGCCCTCTGACCGAGTCCCTGTGGAGACGTGTCCTTGGGAAGCCCCACCCCAAGAGCCTTAAGCTCTTCTTAACGTGGACATGGGCAAGCCTCTCAGGAGGAGGGAGGCTGGCCCATCACTAGGTCCCGGGCCAGCGCCGCGCTTCACGAGCCTCCTCTCCCCACCCGCACACATTGACTTATCTGCTGGGGCTGCTGTAAAGCAGGCTCCAGACCTGTCACGGCACCCCGGACACTTCAGACCAGTCACTAAAAGACACAATGCCATTACCCAACCAGCAAAATGAACAGAGTTCCTTGGAACTACCCCGTATTAAGTCCATCCTGAGCCTTCTCCACGATGTTCCCTTCTCTATGACCTCCCTACCTGATAGCCACACCTGCTCACACTTGCCCACCACCCAGGACAAAGGGCCCAAACCCGCACAGGGGATGAGAGCCTGCCCCTCCACGGCTGGAAGCCCCACTGCCACAGGAGAGGTGAAGGCCACACCGGCGGGAGAGAGGGAAGAGGCCAGGCCTGGGCAGCCCACGGCTGGAGCCCAGCCGCAACAAAGGACAGAGCCCTGACACGCTCTCCAAAGTGAACGAACACTGGAAACATCATGTCATGCCAAAGCCATCGCTCTCGAGACGATCACACTGAATGTGACTGTCCTTGCACAGGCAGGGCTCGGGCACCCTGCTCTAGAGGGGGTGGCTCAGGGCTGAGAACAGGAGGCGGCAATGTGAATGGGCACAGGCTTTCTTCTTGGAAGAATGAATACGATCATAGTGCTGGTGGCCCAGCTCTCTCAATATACTAACTTCAGTGAAGCAAACACCCCAAACGGTGAACTTCATGGTGAACGTGAAAGTGCCAGTCGCTCAGTCGTGTCTGACTCTTTGTGATCCATCCATGGTATGGCCCAGGCAAGAACACTAGAGTGGGTTGCCATTTTCTTCTCCAGGGGATCTTCCCGACCCAGGGATCAAACCCAGGTCTCCCACATTGCAGGCAGACTGTTTACCATCTGCACCACCAAGGAACTTCATGGTACAGAAAGGAAACTTAAAAAAAAAAAAATCTGTATTTCTGGTCCTCAGAATACCAGTTTTGAAGAGAGCAACCCACCAGGTACTTTTCTCTGGCTTTTTTACTAAGCTTGTACAGGTCTAAAGGAAAATTTTTCCTATGCTCAATTTGAAAAGGAAGCAAAAAAGACAAAAAAGTACCACTGGAATCTGCTAATGAGTTCACTGTCACTGGCAGTAAGCAAACCACATTAAGTCTGTGCAGACTCTTCACCATCTGAATAATCTGATGTTCAATAGCTATCACCACATCAGAGGGGCATCTGCTTGTCCAACAAAATGATGACCTACACTAGTGGCTACGTTTAACTCTAAGGCCAATACGGAATGCTCAAGAAAACAGGTCAGAAGGAGGTATTAAAAAAGCTGCTGTTATCAAGAGCTACGCACACAAACACCTCAAATAAAGTGTTGCTTGACAGTCTCTGTTGTTAAGAGAAGAAAACACCACAAAGCCGTGTGTCCACGTTCTGGTTTGCCTAACGCCAAACCCAAGCATCACACCAGACAAACAGCACACAGCGGCCCTGACTCACCCAGCTCTGGGCTGCTGTCAGCTCCACACTTAACATGCACGTTAAAGAAAATCTGCTTTCTTTTAAAAAGCTGGAGATGTAGCAGCTAACGCTCAAGATGAAAGGAATAGGTGCAGGACATGGCTAAGTCAGTGTGAGGAAGACAACAGGGAGGAGAGGCTGGAGTCCTTTCCCTGGAGATGGTCATGCTCAGCGGAGGTCACGGAGGAGGGCCCAAGGGGCAGACACGCCAGTGACAGGACCAGGGCTCTAACCACAGCTGGTCGCTGCCCCCACGCCCCTAGCGCTGGCTCTTTCCCATGACAGGCTGCTTCATTATATTGAAAGATTTTGTCTGTTTGATTTTTAGAAGGTAAAGAATATGACATCACCTTCCATGCTCCACGCCAGAACCCCACCAGAAAAATAAGGTGATACATACAAAAAAGTTTTCCACTTGAAATTCATAGGTGTAGGGCTTTAAGGAGATAGACAGCTGTTCTTCGGAAGCTGGGGAGAATCCGATGGAGAAGCGGCAGTGCAGAGACGGGGGAGGCTCCTGTGTCCACTTCAGCTCCCAGACAAAGAACACGGCCTGCCTGCTGTGGACGCACTGCAAGAGAGTCGGCTGTCACTGCACACACACACGTGCACACGCAGATATACACGCACACCACAGACGCTCAGGGCAAGGGGTGTGTGCCTCCACCAGGCGAGCAGGAGGGCGCTGGGAGGCTGTCCCAGGCCCGCTTCCTGACACCCCCGCTGTGCTGCTGCGGCCCTGCTCCCAGCACCTCCCGAGGCCCTGCCCGCAAAGACTGTCTGGAACTGGTCAAAGGGCTTGACTTCTCATGACTCCATAAGCTCGACAGCACAGGGGTAAAGAATATTTCTTAGTACACAGTATCCCATACGTTTCCAGAGTGGGAAATATCATCAAACAATTAGAGGGATACCTTTACACCACGACAGTCACTATGACCCCAAGTGACGGGGGGAAAAGAACTGGTGCCACCTCAGGCATCAAGTCCGCATCTGCAAGTGTGGACAGACTCAGGAAGCACTGAGGCCAAATGTGGGGGAAAGTCCTTTGAAAATGCTAGACATCAGATACCATTCAGAAAACCTTTGGTCTTCTAAACACTCAGCACTGACTGTCTAAAAACATACGCAACAAATAAACAGAAAGGCGGGGCCAGGATTCAGCCAGGCAGCACAAACATGAACAGGATTCCTTTACGAAGCTACCCTGATAACCAAGAGCCCGCCACTGGGCAAGGCAGCATGTGACTGTGGGCAGGACGCAGCAGCCGCTGATGCTGGGGTGATGGCGTCTACGCATCACCATGAGACTCGAAGAAGAGCTTAGAGTAAATCTGTGCGTGGAGTCTGACAAACGGGAAGATTAATTTTTCTAAAAACAAATCTGTTTCCTACTCTGTGCCCCTTGGCCCTCAGAGAACCCTGAGCGGGCACGTCAGGGTGCTCCTCCCTGGGCGTGCGCGCCCCACTACTGCCTGCGGGGTTGCTGCCTGTACATGGTCAGCTGCATTACGCCAGCACACTCTTCTCACTCTGCATTCTGCTGAGAGGTTACCTGTTCAGATTCCGTGTTCAGCGGTATTAGTCGCAGGTCGGTACCATCGTGGGTGTCTACAAGACGACTATCTGACAATTGAAAGTCAAGCTCTGACAAATTCTGGACACACACTTGAACATATTTCCTAAAGGAGAAAAAAGGATCCTGATGTTTGAGAACTTTATTAAATGTACTTTGGCTGTGCTAAGAAGACATTGGGGCACTTTGCTGGCGGTCCAGTGGTTAGGATTCTACCTTCTAATGTGGGGGTGGGGTAGGGGGTGGCTGCAATCCCACATGCCTTATGCCAAAAAACCAAAACATAAAACAGAAGCAAAACTACAACACACTCAGCTAGGTAAGTAGAATTAACCTGAATTTCTGTTATAAGATAAATTTTGAAAAATCAGTCTCAAATGCAGCAACTCAGATTCTCTGTAGAGTCACTGGTGTTTTTAACCATTAATATCTGCAGAATTGGTGAGTCATCAACATCTGGAGAACTGCTGGTGGGTTTGGTTTTTTCTCTAATTAATTGTTGGCCGCACTGGGCCTCCAATGCTCTGTCCAGGCTTTCTTGAGCTGTGGAGAGCAGGGGCTGCTCTCTCCAGCTGCGGTGCGCCGGCTTCTCACTGCGGCAACTTCTCTTGTTGCAGAGCATGGGCTCAGCAGTGGTGGCGCACAGGCTTAGTTGCTTCGAGGTATGTGGGATCTTCCCAGCGATGAAACCTGTGTCCCCTACATTGGCACCACCTGGAAAGTCCACTGCTGGTGTTTTCAAGCACCAGACACTGTATCTCCCGATGCCCAGACAGATGAAGTGTGAGACCTGCAGACTTCCTTGTTCAGACGCTGAATCTGAACTCGTCAAGCCTCCAAAGCAGCGCTCTCAACTGGAGGCAATGTCTAGAGACATCTGTGGTTCTCACACTGAGGGGAGGGAGGTTGAGGAGTGCCCCTGGCAAAAAGTGGGGGAGCTAGGGGAGCAGCCAATCACCCACCACGTGGGGTTACCTAAGGGAGTGTCAGAAGAGCTGAAGTTGAAAACCCCACCTTTGAGGTAAGAGACAGCAGCTGACAGGGAACTAGTTACATAAACCCATGATGATGTGATCAGTGGAATCCAGGATGGCAGCTGACCCAGGTCTGTCACTGGGCCAGTGGCTTGAAAATAGGAAAGGAGGGATAAAAAGGGATCTCAGGAACAGAGGAGACTGTGTCTGAATCCCACATCCTACAAACCAGCTGTGCAAACTCACTCCTGAGAGAGCTGGGGAAATCTGAGTAGCTCCTGTGCACTCAGGATCCAGGGACTAACTCTGAATTAGACAGGTGGACTGCACTGTGGCTGTGATAAAACATGCTCAGTGTCACCAAAGTCAAGCTCTGAGCAACAGGGCCTGTGTGTGGGGGAGAGTGGGAAAGAAGCAGGGCCAGCGGTCCTTTACCGTGTCCCGGATGACAGCAGGGAGTGCGTGGTCCTGAAGGGCACGCTGAATGTGAGCGCGATGACGGTGGAGTAGATGGACCATGGGCAATCGATGGACACCTGAGGAGAAACAGGGAACAGGTCCTCAGCCCACTTGTCACAGGGACAGCCACTGCCAACCCTAGCCAGCCAGATCTGCGGTGGCTGCCATCTCCTAGACAGTTAATGTGTTTACCATTCCTTGTTCAGAAAGAAAAACCCCACTGAACATACCACAAAGGAAGGGGAGAAAAGTGAGTCGCCGGCACAGTTTCAATGGCTCCCAAGCAGACACCACAGCTGAAAGTGCAGACACCACCCCTCCAAACATACACACACTATTCTCACATACAAGTGGCCACAACACTAAATGCGTTCTTTAACATGCAGGAGGATATGACAAAGTGCTTTTAGTCACATATGTGCAGATGCCGCTAACCAATCATTAATTATTATAAAATCAAATAAACTGTCCGAACTCTCAATCCGCATGACACTGACCACACAAACCAATCAATCTGAGGGCATAGTGGGGACCAAGCTACTATTTCCTTAAGGGCAGAAAACAGGTCTCAAACTTCTGTTTATTTCCCTCATGGAACAAATGCACATACTGAGTAAAGAGCGTGCAGATATTGATGTAAGTCTCGTCTCTGCTTCCTGAACTCTATATCAGGTAAGGAGGGAAGAAACTCCAAGGACTGAAAATCAAAACATTGTTCTTCAGGTGCTGCCCTGTCTGATATTTGATGCCATAATCCTTTTGAAATGACTGCATTTATTAGCCTTTTATCTTACTGCTTTTGTGCATATACTTCTTTTCGTACAAGTAACAAAAAACAAAAACAAGTAACAAAAAAAATTCACCCCTTTTTCTCAATCCCTTCTCCATATCTCATGCAGCCACCAACCTATTCTCCGTCTATGAGCTTGTCTTTATTTTTATTTTCCAGATTCCACATATAAGTTAGATCACGTGGTATATGTCTTTCTCTGACTTATTTCACTTAGCATAATGCCCTAGATCCATCCTCCACCCATGGTGTCACAAATAGTGAGATTTCCTTCTTCTTTATAGCTGAATAATATTCCTGTGTGTGTGTCCATTTTTAATTCATTCATTGGTGGGTGCTTTAGTTTGCTTCCATATCTTGGCTATTAGCAATGCTGCAATGAACATGGGGTGCAGATATCTCTTTGAGTTAGTGTTTCTGTTGTCTTCAGAAAAATACCAAGGAGTAGAATTGTGAGATTGTATGGCAGATCGATTTTTAATCTTTTGAGGAAATTCCATAGTGTTTTCTACAGTGGCTGCACCACTTTACATCCCCCACCAATAATAAGGAGCGATACATTTCCGCAACACTTGCTATCTGTTGTCTTTCTGACAACAGCCATTCTGACAGGTGTAAGACGTGATCTCATTGTAGCTTTGATTAAACTTCCCTGATGATCAGTGATGTCGAGCATTTCTTTCATGAATTTGTTGGCCTTCTGTATGTCTTCTTTGGAAAAATGTCTGTTCAGATCTTTAGCCCATTTTTAAACTGGATTACTTTTTTTGCTATTAAGTTGTATGAGTTCTTTATATACACACTTATCACATGTGATCCAGGAAAACTGTCCACCACTCAGCAGGCTGCCTTTTCACCTTGCTGACAGCTTCTTTGCTGGGTAGAGGCGTCTTGGCTTGATGGAGCCCCATTTGTTTAGTTTTGCTTTTACTGTTTTTGGTCTCAGATTGAAAAAAGCATCACCAAGGCCTACGTCATGAACTTACTACCTGCGCTTTCTTCCAGGAGTTTTACTGTTTCAGGCCTTACTTCCAAGTCTTTAATTCATTTTGAGTTCATTTTTGTGTACAGTGTAAACTCCAGTTTCATTCCTTTGCATGTGGCTCTCCAGTTTTACCAACATCTTTTACTGAATGTCCTTTCTCCAATATATATTCTTGTATCCTTTATTATAAATTAATTGCCCATATATGCAAAGATTTATTTAAAGGCTCTCTATTCTGTTCCACTGATCTATGTGTCTGTTTTCATGCCAGTATCATAAACACTGAATTACTATAGCTTGGTAATGTAATTTGAAATCAGAGAGCATGTTATTCCCAGCTTTGTTCCTCTTTCTCAAGACTGCTTTTGCTATTTGGGGACTTTTGTGGTTCTCACAAACTTTACAATTATTTCTTCTATTTCTGTGAAAAATGCCATTGGAATTTTGAAAAAGGCTGCACTGAATCTGTACATTGCCTTGGGGAGTATGGACACTTGAACAGTAGTAATCTTTCCAACACATAAGCAGGCAATATCTTTCCATTTATTTGTGTCTTCTTCCATTTCTTTCACTAATGTCTTTTCAGTTTCAACATACAAGTCTCTTACCTTCTTCGTTAAATTTATTCCTAGGTGTTTTATTTTTTGATGCAATTGAAAACAGGATTTTCTTAATGTCTCTGACAGCTCATTATTAGTGTAAAGAAATGCAACAGATTTCTACAAATTGATTTTGTATCCTGCAACTTCATGAAATTTGTTTACTAGTTCAAACAGTTTTTTGTTGGAATCTTTAGATTTTTCTATATATATATAAACGAATACAGTATACTGTATTGGTTTTTATATATAGACACCAATACAGTATACTGTATAAACACCAATACAGTATACTGACACATATATATGGAATTTAGAAAGACAGTAATGAGGATCCTGTAAGTGAGACAACAAAAGAGACATAGAGGTATAGAATGGACTTTTGGCTTCTGAGGGAGAGGGAGAGGGTGGGATGATTTGGGAGAATGGCACTGAAACATGTATACTACCATATAAGAAATGAAGCGCCAGTCCATGTTCAATACAGGATACAGGATGCTTGTATTATACAGAGTGAAGTAAGCCAGAAAGAAAAACACCAATACAGTATACTGACACATATATATGGAATTTAGAAAGATAGTAATGAGGATCCTGTAAGTGAGACAACACAGAGACATAGAGGTATAGAATGGACTTTTGGCTTCTGAGGGAGAGGGAGAGGGTGGGATGATTTGGGAGAATGGCACTGAAACATGTATACTACCATATAAGAAATGAAGCGCCAGTCCATGTTCAATACAGGATACAGGATGCTTGGGGCTGGTGTACGGGAAGATCCGGGGAGATGGTGTGGGGTGGGAGGCGGGAGGGGGCTTCGGCATTGGGAGATCGTGTACACCTGTGGCTGATTCATGTCAATGTATGGCAAAACCATTACAGTATTGTAAAATAGAATAAAGTTTTAAACTAATAATAATAAAAAAAAGGTGCTTCCTGGTAGCTCAGCTGGTAAAGAATCCACTCGCAATGCAGGAGACCTGGGTTTGATCCCTGGGTTGGGAAGATCCCCTGGAGGAGGACATGGCAACCCACTTCAGTATTCTCGCTTGGAGAATCCCCATGGACAGAGAAGCCTGGTGGGCTACAGTCTATGGGGTCACAAAGAGTTGGACACGACTGAGACTAAGCAACCAGTAGTTTTTTGTTGGACTCTTTAGATTTTTCAATATATATAACATCATGTCATCTTCAAATAGTGAGTTTTATTTCTTCCTTTCCAACAGGGATGACTTTGATTTTTCTTGCCTAGTTGTTCTAAGATTTCCAATACAATATTAAGTAAAAGTGGTGAGTGTCCTTGGCTTTTTCCTGATCTCAGAAGAAGAGCTTTCAGCTTTTCACCATTGAGTATGATATTGGCTGTGGGCCCATCATATATGGCCTTTATTATGTTGAGGTACATTCTCTCTATTTTGACTTGGTTGATAATTTTATCATAAATGGATGTTGAATTTTGATAGGTCTTTTCTGTATCTATCAACAAGATCATATGATCCCATTTGATCATGGTGCATAATACATGCTGAATTTGGTTTGCTAGTATTTGGTGCAGGAGTTTTGTACCTACGTTCATCAGAGATATTGGTCTGTAATTTTCTTTTCTTGTGGTGTCCTTATCTGGTTTGGGTATCTGGGTAATGCTGGCCTCATAAAATGAGTTTGGAAGAGTTCCCTCCTCTATTTCTGGGAAGAGGTTGAGAGGACTGGTACTTGAGTGTTTAGTAGAACCACCAGTGAAGCCATCTGGTCTTGGACTTTTGTTGGGGGTTTTCTGATTTCTGATTCAATTTCCTTATTAATAATCAGTCCATTCAGATTTTCTATTTCATCATGATTCAGTCCTGGTAGGTTGTATGATCCAACAGACGTTGGCAATTTGATCTCTGGTTCCTCTGCCTTTTCTAAATCCAGTTTGAACATCTAGTTCTTAGTTTATGTACTGTTGAAGCCTGGCTTGGAGAATTTTGAGCATTACTTTGCTAGTGTGTGAGATGAGTGCAACTCTGCAGTAGTTTGAACATTCTTTGGCACTGTTTTCCTTTGGAATTGGAAAGAAAACTGATCTTTTTCAGTCCTGTGGCCACTGCTGAGTTTTCCAAATTTGCGAGCATATTGAGTGCAGCACTTTCACACCATCATCTTCTAGGATTTGAAATAGCTCAACTGGAATTCCATCACCTCTACGAGCTTTGTTCATAGTGATGCTTCCTAAGATCCACTTGACTTTGTGTTCCAGGATGTCTGGCTCTAGGTGAGTGATCACTCCACCTGAGTGGTTATCTGAGTCATGAAGACCTTTTTTGTACAGTCCTTCTATGTATTCTTGCCACCTCTTAATATCTTACGCTTCTGTCCTTTATTGTGCCCATCCTGGCATGAAAAGTTCCCTTAGTATCTCTAATTTTCTTGAAGAGATCTCTTTAGTCTTTCCCATTCTATTGTTTTCCTCTATTTCTTTGCACTGATCATGAAGGCTTTATCTCTCCTTGCTATTCTTTGGAACTCTGCATTCATAGTAGTCTCTTACAACAGTGTATTTCTGTGAGGTCAGCTGTAACATCTCTTTCCTTTCTGATTTTGAGTTCTCTCTTTTGTTCCTGTTGAGTCTGGCTAAAGGTTGGTCAATTTTATCTTGTCAAAGAACCAGCTCTTAGTTTCACTGATCTTTTCTACTGTCTTTTCAGTTTCTATTTCATCTGTTTCTCCTATGATCATCTATAATTTCCTTCATTCTATTAAATCTGGGCTTTGCTCTTCTTTTCCTAGTTTCGTGAGGTCTAAAGTTGTTTGAGACTTTATTTCTTGAGGAAAGCATGTATTGCTATGACTTTCCCTCTCAGAACTGCTTACAATGCATCCCAGAAATTCTGATATATTACATTTCTATGTGCATTTGTCTCAAAGTAAGTTTTTCTCTCTTGGTTTCTTCCTCTGGCTATTCAACAGCATGTTGTTTAATCTCTAGATATGTGTGCACTTTGCAGCTGTCTTCAAGTAATTATTTCCAGTTTTATACCACTGCAGCTAGAAAAGATGCTTGATATGATTTCTATCCAATCAAATTTACTAAGACTTGTGTTGCAGCCCAATATACTCTATCTTGGAAAATATTTCATGTGTAATTCAGAAGAATGTGTATTTTGTTGTTTCTTGATGGTATATTCTGTAAATGTCTTGTTAAATCCATCTAGTCTAACACGCTTAAGGCCAATGTGTCCTTATTCATTTTCTGTCTGAGGGATCTGTCCATGTATGTAAGTGGAGTATTAAAGCCCCTTACTATTACTATATTGCTATTTCTGTGTTTAAATATGTTAATATTTGCTTTATATTTTAGGTGCTCCTACGTTTGGTGCATAAATACTTACAAATGATATCTTCTTAATGGACTGACCTCTTTATCATCACCTAACACCCTGCCTTGTCTTTTATTAATAGTCCTAAAGTGCACTTTGTCTGATGTAAGTGTAGCTGCTCCTTCTCATTTGCATGAGACAGCTTTTTCCATCCCTTACTCTCAGTTTGTATGTCCTTACATGGAAAGTGAGTCTCCTGTAGGCAACTTCAAGATGGGTCTTTTAAAAAAATGTTTATTTTTATTTACTCATTGTTCATTTGGCTGTGTGGGGTCTTCACTGTGGTTACGTGGGATTTTTATTTGCAGCGCAGGAACTCTTGGTTGTGGCGCGTGGGATCCAATTCCCTGACTAGGGATCAAACCCAGGCCATTAGCATAATTAGCATTGGGAGCGCAGAGTCCTAGCCACTGAACCACCAGGGAAGTCCCAGATCTTGGCTTTTTAATTCATATAGCTAGTCTTCTAAGTGGAGAACTTAGTCCACTTATATTTAAAGTAATTAATGGTAGGTGTATACTTACTGTCATTTTGTTAATTCTTTTCTGGCTGTTTTTAAAGTTCGTCTTTGTTCCCATCTTCTTCTCTTGCTTGCTTCCTTTGTGGTTTGATGCCTTTCTTTAGTGGTATGTTTATATTCCTTTATCTCTTGTACACTTACGATAGTTTTTGCTTTGTGATTATCATGATGCTTATATATAACAAATTATATTTATAATAGTCTATTTTAAATTGATTAACAACTTAAGTTTGATCTCATTCTAAAACTCAACATTTTAACTCCCTTCTCTAATGTTTGCTTTTAAGATAATCATATTTTACATCTTTTTATCTTGTGTATCCATCCCTCTTAACTAATAATTATAATCATAGCTATTTGCACTTTTTAAAAAATCCTTCACACTAGCTTTATAAGTGATTAATCCATTACCTTTATCAAATCCATTACCTTTCCATTGTGTTTCTGTTACTATAATTAGCAGACTCTTTTCACCTTAACAACTTTGCCACACGTTCTTGGTTGGAAGTCCCCCCCCCGCATTTTAATATGTTGTGCCACTCCCTTCTGGCATCTAGTCTGCTGCTGAACCCCTCCAGTGAATTTCCAGCTCATCTGTTGTGCCCTTCAGCTCGGAGACTTTTACTCGGCACTTTCGTATGTCTTCTCTCTCCTTCTTACAGTTCTTGCTGTTTTCATCCATTTTTCTCCCAGTTCAATGAGCATCTTTCTTACCATCACTTTGGATTGTTTATCAGATAAATTACTTCTCTCTGTTTCATTAAGGTTCTGCTGAGGCGGTATCTTGCTCTGTCATTCTGGGACACACTCTTCCGCTCCTTTGTTTTGCCTGACTGTGTCCGTGGCTACACAGAGGATGAAGCAACCAGTCCTGACAGAGAGGCCTCACATAGGAAACAAACGGTCCGCTTCGCCCCAGCTCTTGGTTGTCTCTGTGCTTGCCCAAGCTGCCTATTATATTTTCAATGGCTCCAGAAGCTGAGGATGCGCCAAGACCTGTCACTGTCCCAAATGGGAGGATCTCAGCGACTACATTCAGGCTGTTTGGAAGCTAGACCCTCAGGAAGCAGCTTTTAAAAGTATGCCAGAAAGACAGTCCCGTGGGGACACAAGTACACACTTTAATCCTTGGGTTGTTCAGAAGCCCTCAGAATGGATATCTGTGTTATGAGACACGGACAAAATCAGAGTAAGCATGATGCTAGTGCAGGTTCTGTGAGCTGACGGACAGTGGACTTGGGACTAAAGCTATGAGTCTCTCAAATAACAACCAATAAAGACCCATCCCAAAGGATCAAATGACAGCACGTCTTGCTTGCTAAGTACGATGTGATGTTTCAGGGACCAAAAAGTGAAGCACACCAAGACACAGAACTCCATCTAGCCTAATCACCAGGCCAAATGGACCACAGAGGCAAAACTACTACCCTCTAAACAAAACCTGTATCTCTTACAGTAAACTGTCCTTCCTCAAGGTGGGACAGAAAAGCTAACAGCCTGTTTGTCTGTCTTTGAAAGATGTACCCCTTATCTAAGGAAGACTGATTCACAGATATAAACCAAGACCCAACCAGAACCTGTGGTGTTAGGAACTGGGAAATCTGCCCCCTCAACAGAAATCATTTTGAATGTGCTGCCTTCAAATCAAGGTGGACAGGCAGAAGCTGCCCCCACAGGCCGCACAGCTCCAGTGCCTCCTTACTTTGTGGTCCGTGGTAGCCATGCAGTGGCCAGTCTTCTGTGTGTCCTTATGCTTCCCGTGGGGCTCTGTCACCCCCAGCAGGGTGCTTTCCCCTCCTGCTGCTGGAGCCGAAGGTAAAGAGAGAACTTCCAGTTCAAATTCGATCAGGTGGTATGTGGGTGCAGCCGGCAGACTGATGCTCGTGACCTTGTCGGATGACTGAACCCGGAGCAGTGCGTCAGAAACCTTTTCTAGGAAAGAGAAAAAGTTACCTTTAACACAGTGCCTCCGTTTCCTTGCTCCTTTCTCCTCTTGTAGATGACAGTCCCGTAGTGAAGTTCCAGCCCACTCCTACTGCACGTACACACATGCAAGGGTGTAACCAGAAAGGATTACAGAGAAAGAGAGACGGGAAAATCAGGAACAGTCTCCTGAGACAGAGCAGCCCTGCATGAGAGCTGTCTGGTGGAGCTGGGCTCTGAAGACAGAAAAGAGACCCTCCCTCACAGCCCACCTGAGAGGGCCTGTGTTCCGGCGTGATGTGGCCCCACCACCAGACCAGTCCCCACTCAGGAAGAGCTCTGAATCCTTCCGGCTCCAAGCTCAAGGTTGGGGACTGTGGGAGATGAGATTTTTTTAGGGCTTCCAATCAGTGCCTTCAAAGGTTGATTTGCTTTTGCTTTTGCAGAGGAAAGTTGAGGGGGGTGGAAGGAGGCTGGAGGCCACCAAGGCATCGCCAGGGAGCATGAGCCAGGTGGTAATGCTGCCTCACAGACTTGTAGGAAGGCCCACACTGCCTGGCCACAGGGGCACAGCACAGTTCTATGTCTATCCCCTCAAATGGCAAGCCACGTCTAGGGGCAGGGTTACTGTCCACCCACAGGCGGAACGCTGCCAGGAGACAGCTGCAAGGAGACAGGTCCTTGGATGCCACCCAAGGATGCGCGGATGACAGAGCCTTAGAGCCTGACGGTGCGCACCAAGGCCAAAGGCCCGCCTTCACCCGTGAGTGCCCCTTACCTCTTGCGTTAGAGTAGATCACGGCTCTGTTCTCCTCAGGACACAGGATAAGCATTGCATCTATGTTGCTGAGCTGGAGGCTGTCCCCATTTTTTACTGTATAATGGCCAGTAGTGACAGTGAACTTGACCTTCTGAGGAATACCAGCCAAAAGGCTATCTAAAGGGAAAAAGACGGCAATTAGCATTGCTATCAACCAAGAGGACCAATGGAAGGCCTACTGTAAGTTAGAAAAGTGTGTTTTCTCTTCTAGAAAAGATCTGTTCACTCTAAATACTCCATCCAATCACTCAGTGTCCACCCGTCCACCCTCACTTCTCATCTCAATTACACAGAATGCAGAGCTGAGGACCCTCGCCTGGAATAAGAGAATCTGTGAGCCTGGGAGCCTCATCACCACCTCAGTTTAGAAAGCTAGGGGTCGTGGTGGCAACCATGTCTACGAGGGTCTCAAAATGTACCTGCTTGTCAGTTACTAAGAGAGAATCAGATAATAATGACACTAAAGAAAAAAACTAATGAAATTCCATGTGCTGCTGCTATTCAGATTTTCCTCTGGCTTTTTCAGGTCAGGCCTCTTCCAGATCTTTGGTTCAGAAGCAGCTGGGCAGAAGACACAGTTAGCTTTTCTTCTGGATGGAAATGGAGGGGAGGGAATGGGCTGAGGTTTCTGAGAATCAGCTCCAGGGAAGGTAGAAGGAAGAAGCAAGAGACGAGACACAAAGAGGAGGAACAGCTGACAAGAACCAGGGGTGGGGGGCGTGGGGGTGGGGAAAGGTGGTGAGGGAGTCAGGGCCCAAAGGAGGGCGGAGGCGCAAGCCAGCATCTCCCAGCCACACAGCCCAGCCTCTCACAAAAGGTTCCCTGACGAAGAATCATTTGTGAGACTCTGTGTTCAGGGCCTTTCCAGGAAGTCAAGGGAGTAGTTTAAAAGCGTAAAAATGGGGAGTTTGGAGAGATTAAACACCAAAAAAGCTTTCCTCGATTTTTTTCCACAAATGGAAGAAATGAGCAAATAAATACACTGCTCCCAGCCATTAACTGAGACACTTAATCGTTAGTGTTTTACTAAAAGTGCCATGTCGTCTTCAATAATTCGTTTATACAAAGTTCTCCTAATTTGAGAACTTAACAAAAAGGACAGCAGCACTGAATTCTCAAACGCCATGCCAGGGGTCAAGGTTAATCAACACTCTCAGTGGAAAAGACTTTTGATCACAGTATAGATCATAACTAAATCTAGCATTTAGCCTTTGGAATTCTAAGCAGGAAACTGTAATATTTACTGATTAAATTCTCTGCAGCAGACATCAGCTAATTTAGCCTACTTCTCTCTTATTTTTTGTATTTTCAGATACAGAATGTTTAGTAACATGAAAGTAGCAATTACAGAGAAGCAAATATTCAGATGAACAAAAGAGCCACAGTTTCCAGGCAAAACCTCCACGATGCTCCCAACAGTGTCGCCTAGAGAGGAATGGAATGTGATGCAGGAGAAAGCTTCCTCCTGTGTGCTTCCCTCCACTAAAAGAGCAAAGCACAGCCCAGACACCTGCACAGCGCCTTGCCTGTTGTGGGCCCCACCCACCCCGGCCCTGAGACATCTGCACAGCGCCCCGCCCACCCCAGGCCCCCTCACCGGCCAGTGGTTCCACAAGCAGCTGCGGCTCCTGTGAGTACACGTCGTACTGCACCAGCGGGTAGATGTGAGGAAGCACAAACCACACTGGGCCCAGCGAGGCGCACAACTGCCGCAGCGTGTACGTTCCCGGCTCCCTGGCCTATGGGTAAGACAAGCGTTGGCACAGTCATCCCCACTTGTGACGACGAGCTTCTCAAGGGCAGGCTAAGCCACAGCCTCCGAAGGGACCGCTGTTCTCACCCTCTTCATCTTGCTGCTCTGTGCTAACACGTCTACATTTGGGCTCTTCAAAAGATCCCTCAGAATCTCCTAGTTGAGGTCCGGGCGAGTAACTGACGGTCAAGTTTGACCTGACTTTACTAACAGTGCTTTCTCAGTTTAACAAGCTTTATCTGTGGCATCCTCTTCTGGAAAAGGTCGTCAGTGGAGACACGGAGCATGAAATTCAAGACTTGCTCCAGGACTCGACTGAAAACGCACGTGGCGAACAGCAGTGCCTTCCACCAGCCTAGCCTCTGTGCAGGCTCGGAGGCACTAACAGAACGCGCTGCGCGGGCTGGGGGGTGGGGGAGAGTCACATCAAGCGGACAGAAGAGACCATTCTGACATCCATCTGAGCAGCCATAAAAGGAAAGTTTCACGTGGAAGTGCTGTCTCTTTGAAACATCCTCATTTTAACAAATGAGGATACATTTTAATACAAAGGGAAAACATCTAAATCCAGTGAGAACACAAATAATTACCTATATTAAAACTTTATGCACAACTCATCGACTGCCTTACAACTATGCAAGTATAGAAGATTTTTTTCAAAACACCAATCTATTTTTCTGTAAGGATAAATCAGAGCCAGGCTAACAGAGCAGAGGCCACCACCAGACTCTCAGCTTCTCCAGATGGTGCTTGCAAGCACCAGCGTTCTGACCGCCCCAAAGCCAGCTCCTGCTCAGCACATACCTGCGTCCTGAACACAATGGTGTTGGGCCCCGGCTGCAGGGTCACGCCGGCACACCTCAGCACATGGGCCCCGTCCTCCAGAGCCAGGCCCGAGGATGCCTCCAGAGACGTGCCGCTCTCCTGCCTCCGCAGGAGCATGTGGACGTTCTTGCATATGATCCCTGTGGTGTTCAAGGAGTTGTCAGAAGGACTCCTCTCAAACATCTCATACAGCTCCAGCGCGGGGAGGCCACTCTGGGATGTGGGAAAGGGCGAGGCCTCCGCCGGGAAGTTAATAACCCCGTTGGCTGTCTTGTGCTTGGTGAGCCACTCGGCAGTCTTCCGGTAACTGTTCTTCTCGATGCTGAAGTGGACGTGGATGGCGATCTGCTCCACGTGGATGGGCACGGGCATCTGACTGCACACAGTTATCTCCACAGACAGGATGCCACCCACGTGGACCACGGCGTTGGCAGGGGTGAAGCGGAGATCGCGCAGCTGTGCGAAGGAGTGCATGGGGAGGGCGACCCTGTGACCTGTGGACGCACAGCACATGTTTCACTCCCCAGTCAATGTCCAAGGCTCAGAGTCACACCGGCCGGAAGCAGTGACAGGGGACAGAGACAGTTTGGACCCTCCCAACCCCATGCCAACCCCATGCCACCTTCACACACCAAAAGGAGTTACTCTTTCAAAAGTAGTTCCTTTGTAAAAAGCAGAACAGGAGCATAGCCCAGATACCTCCTAGAAATCATAAAACATGAAGAAATTTAAGGTTTCTCACTCCTGTTTTGGCAAGCCCAAGGTAAATACAGGTCAACTAACTCCTCGATTTCAATGAGATTTGTAAGTCCAAGTTCTAGAGCTGTTTCAGGAAGTCCACCACCCTCCCACCCACACAAGAAGTTCTCTGGTGAAGACGCCTGAGTTTCCCCCTACATCTGGAAATAAATAAGCCCAGGTGTATGCCACCCTGGGAGCTCAGCCAAGAATGCAGGGAGTCGGGAGGGCAGCGAGTCCCAGCCCTTGGGCACCAAAGGGGCAAATCCTGCACCCTCCACCAGCACTGTGCGTCAAGAGAACCCACCAGGCCGCTGGACTGACCAGGAGGGGTTCGTAAACACCCAGTAACTGAAGGCTGTGCTGAGATCGACGGTATAAAACCACAAGAAACCAGGGATAAGAACAGCAGAGTTTCTTCACGGAGAGGCCACGGAATAGTGGAAAAGTGGAAGTCCACGGTCTCACATACTGGAGACGCGGCACACAGCCCTGTGATGCCAGTATGAGCACCCTGAAGAAACTAATGCACAGACCAAGGCCACACTGGCCCTGAGAACCCCTCCAGATGGCTGTGAGTGAGGGGCACACCAGCAGTCAAGGACCACATCAACCAGAGGCCCAAACTTCTGGACACACTGACTTCCCAGCAGTCAGCAACGGCTGTGGACAGCATGTGATCCCCACAGCGTGATAGTGACTGGAAGTGGCTCCCCGGCGGAAGTTAATTAGGGTTGGGTGAGGTCAGGGATGGTCATGCCCTTACAGAAGGATGCACCAGAGAGCCCTGTCTCTGAATCTATCCGTCTCTCTCCTGTCTCATCTCTCCTCCTGCACCCCTGGTCATGAAAAGACGAGTCAGGAAGAGAGGAGGCCTCATCAGGAGCCAGCCGAGAGGGCATGCATGGGCCCTCGGTGGTCAGCCTACAGAAGCCACTCACTCGGTCTGCAGCATCTTGTCACGGCCGCCGAGACACACTGATGGAGACAGTGACTGTTTAAGATAAACCCTCATCATGATGAACTGAACGTGAGAGGCTCGATATTACCATAAACCTAATCTTACCACACAGCGATGGTATAAAGTATATTTGCTAAAACACTCAGAAGCAAAGGCTTTCCGATCTACTGTCCTGCTAAACACACCCACAAGGAAACAACAGACTTCAGGTGAGATGGTCTATGAGACACCTGGCTCAACTTTCAACAGTCAGTGTCTTACGACCCACAATTGCTGAGGGGATGAGTGTGGTCCATCCACCCAGTGGGATATTATTCAGCCACGAAAGGGAATGAAACGCAGACACACGCGGCAACACAGGCGAATCCTGAAAGTGTGCCGTGTGAAATAAGCCGGTCACAAAAAACCACACACTGTGTGGTTCCATTTACGTGAAATACCCTTAACACGTATCCTCAGAGACGGAAGGCAGGCCAGTGACTCCCAGGAACTTGGCGGGGTGGGGGGTGTGAGAAAGGTGGACATGGGAGAAGGTTGGGAGGAAATGAGTACGGGGTGGGCTGCTTATGAGGGAAAACGTGTTCTACCTTCACGGTGGTGATGGCTGCACGTGCCTGTGACTACAAACCACCAGGCTACACACTGCAAACGGGCATGGCATGGTATGTGAATTCTATCTCAGTAAAACTTATATTTTAAAAGGTCAGTGTCTGGGAAAAAAAAGATGGGAAGGTGGTAAAGGAGAATTGAGATGTAACAATCAAAGGCAGCATGTGATCCCTGATTGGACTAGTACAGGCCAGTGATTTTTAATATAAAATAATCGTAAAACACTGTTTGAGACAGCGAGGGCTAAGTGGAAGCCCGAGCCAGATCACCGTCCTCCTGTGGGCAGGGAGCTTAGGGGACCACTCTTGTTTTCAGAAGATGTGAGACTGTCCCAAGTTAGAGTGGCCCTTGTGGTCTGGAGCAGCTCTGAAGTTCAGCAAAAAGAAAAAAGTAGGAAGATAGAGACACATGGGTGCTGCACAGCAAAATGTTGGCAACTGTGGAATCTAGGCGGTCAGTATACATCACCTATTATACACAGTGTTATTCTTTTTGCTTTTCTAGGGTATTTGACATTTTTCACAATAAGGTTTTTTTAAGCCTTTACTGAATTTGTTAAAACATTGCTTCTGTTTTAAGGTTTGGGTTTTCTAGCCGAGTGCCATGTGAGATCTTACTTCCCATATCAAGACTGAACCCACAGCCCCTGCACTGGAAGGTGAAGTCTTAACCACTGGACTACCAGGGATGGTCCTGTAACAAAGTTTCAGAAATGAGTCTCACCGGGGCTGTTGGTCTGCTGGCTGGCGAAGCTGAGGATCTCTCTGCAGAAGTACTCCCGCTCGTCAGTGGTCAGGTGCTGGTCGCTGGCCAGGAGGCTGCTGGTCTGAAGGTAGCTGGGTGCAGAGTCAAGGGGCCGGAGAGGGCCGCATGGTGGGCGCCGCACACCCAACCCCCAGTCCCGGGGGTGCAGCCAGCAGGCGCGCCCCTTCCTCCAGGGCCCTCGGGACTGGCGCAGAAGTCGGGCAGGCAGACACCTGGCCAGCCTCCACCCAACGGGGGCGCACGCCAAGGCAGGCTTCCCTCTCCTAATCACCAGTCACCTATGGACTTGCAGCTGTGGGCACTGCTGCTGTACAGACAGACAGCAACGCTCCTATTCCGTGAGTGTACTCGACTCAAAGGATACTTCTCAATCTGTCCAAGGCGCTTCTGACATTCGGCGAGCTGCTTCCTTGTGTGTGTGATTGGCAGCGCCCAGCCCTCAGCCAGGTAATTTTTCAAGGCTCCTTGAAGGTACACCTCTGCCTTCTGAGGAGACTTCTTCCTCCTGTAAATCAACAAACAAGCTCTAATAATGGGTCGTGACGATCGACAAACTCAGGCCTTTCGTGGCTTGCTCCCTCCCTTGGTGATCTCGGCGACATGGCGACACTGGTGCCATCCAGAGTCCTCTTCTGACCACTGCCCCCACCCAGCCCCCGGGGTGAGAACGAACACAAAATCAGGAACACAGAACCAGACCCAGAGACGTGCCAGGCTGGTAACCCCACACACGCTGTTTGTCCAGCATCCTACACTAGCTGAAGGGCCTTCAGAGTTCAGTCTCTGGAAAGGAGTGTGAGGGCATCACTTGTGACCTCAGGCTGCTGTGAGGCCGCCAAGCATGAAGGAAGGGGAAGGATCTGCCCACCAGCACAGGAGCAGGTATGAAGGAAGCTAGAAACCTGGGCTTGGAGCCACCCTAGCTCCTGCAGACAGACCAAAACAGAATGGTTTCCATGAACCAACCAATGGGAGCTTGGGCCAACTCCAAAATGCAGGCGAATGCTCTGAGCAGGTTTCAAAGATCTACACAGAGAACTATGAAGGAATTAAATAGCAACACATATCACATAAAAGAACATCTTCCCAGGCCCAATTTAAACCTCAAAATATTCAGAACAAACCAAAGTTTAAAATACGATTAGTGAAGCTTGCCTGAGCTTCAGTGACAACACGGATGCCCTGGCCTTTCCCCGAGGGCTTGGGACTGCTGATCTTGCAGGATAAAGACCAACAATGAACAAGCATCTGCTCTCCTGGCATCTTGGGAAAACATCTTAGTCCTCAGGACCTTACTCTGAAACAGTAAGAGTTCCCAAAGTCTCAAATTTCAAGCCTATCAAATTACATATGCCAGTTTTTCTCGACTTTTCTGGTCCTCTCTCATCCTGTCATTTGAAGGGTCCAGAACCTTCCATACTTCTTCAGTTAGTATCTCCAGCCAATGATTTGTACATTGTAGTGCAGGATGGGAGACCACTGCCACCCAGCCCCCAGAGACGCAGGCCAAGGCTCACCCAGCTGGCTAGTGCACGGTGACACCAGAACCAGGACCCAAGTCTCCCATTAGCAGGCCAGTGTCACCCCACCGCAGTGCAGGCCTCAGGGGGCTGAGCTCATAGCATCTGAGGACATGGCTTCTCTGTTCCACTAACCAATAATAACTCACTCCTCGGGACACCAGATGGAGACTCAAGAGACCCCACCTCAGCTCTGTGACTGCTGGCTGCTCCAACCACACCTAAACCATCAGATGTTCCCTTAGGTGATCTACTCAACCCTTCCCTGACTACTCAACCAGTTACAATAAACTATTCTTGCCTGTTTCATCTAACAAAATGACAAACTGTATATATCCAGATACCACTTCAAACACATCTTTCTTTTGAGAAAACAATCATCTTTCCCCTCATAACTTGTATCTTTTCCAGTGTTTTGAATTAGCAGCTGCATTGCCAGCCAGGGTTCTTCTCTTTGATAGGCTATTTACCAAATACATATCAAATATACCAGGTTTTGAGTCTTTTCTCTGCAATCCAACTCGGAAGCTCGAGCCAGATGAGAAACGTTCACCATCTCTGTGCATTCCAGCTCCCAGGCACTCATAGCTCAGCCCTCTCTCGTGGAGGTGACACACACATGTACCCCATGTCACTGACCTCGGGGGACACTCACGAGCAACCAGGGAAAACGATGTAGCATACACACCATATACTGCATACAACAGGGCACACATTATCTACATACGTGTAACATTTATGTAACAGTTCACCAAATTAATTAAAGAAACACAAAGATCAGTAACAATTATTACTATGGTTAATAAACTAAACTCTGGTATTCAGAAGGAATCATCTGAAAAAATGATGATGTTTGGTTAACAGTTTTATTTTCATTCTACAAAGTTAGGTACACTTCCTATTAACTCCTAGGTAACAAACCTCTTACTACTCATGGGAGATGTCTGAAATTCAGAGAAAAGTTCAAAATCAATTACATGTAAAACTCTGCCAGATCCTTTCCAACAAGCTTAGCAGATCGAATCCTCCCGATACTCGTGAACATTTCGATGGTGGCGTGGGACAAGTCCTGTGGAAAAGCAAAGACCGAGTAACTCTGTACTTCAAACTTAATGCTATATAGACCTGACATTCATTTACCCAAAGCTGAAGCAAAAGGCTTCCTTATTAATATAGTGATTTTTTACTGTGGATCTTTTTGTGTTATTTGTGTTTTTACAAAACAGTGATTTATGCAAAGTTATCAACTTGTATATAAACTATGAATCATAATAAGGAAAGAAACATAAACTCAGCAGGCATAGAAATATTTTTTTCACTGTATTTTCCACATGCAGGTAACATTTTTAGCATTTTTTCACTCTGAGTAACAGAGGGAACCGCCAGATGCTCTTCAATTAACCGTGACTTGGGAACGCAGGTGGTCCACTGAACTTCTACTGCACTGCATTCTAAGACTGCCCAAATTTAAGTCCTCTAAAATCAACTACAATAAGCCCTGTTTAGGTTCAAACTGTTCCTCTATACAGAAAATCAATCACTAGCCTTATGGCACCCCACTCCAGTACTCTTGCCTGGAAAATCCCATGGACAGAGGAGCCTGGAAGGCTGAAGTCCATGGGGTCGCTGAAGGTCGGACACGACTGAGCGACCTCACTTTCACTTTTCACTTTCATGCACTGGAGAAGGAAATGGCAACCCATTCCAGTACTCGCCTGGAGAATCCCAGGGACAGGGGAGCCTGGTGGGCTGCCATCTATGCGGTCACACGGAGTCAGACACGACTGAAGTGACTTAGCAGCAGCAGCAGCAGCAGCCTTTCTTTCAATTTTTGCTCTACTGAATGAGCAATCCCATGGGGAACAGAACAATAAATATCCAAGGATGCTTCTATGCCCAATTATGGCACTGTGGATACTGACCCACCAACTACTCCAGGTGCATCCACAACTCCCTAGGAAACTGAGGAAACTTAACAGGCCAGCAAGGAGGAGGTCTGCGACACCAGCTCACTCCCAATCCGAAATGCTACAAAGGTAGCCAAGTCTCAGAGACAGGCCCTCTGCCACCAGTGGACAGGGAACACTTGAAATACTTACTAAGTAGTGCTTTTCAAAAGCTTCTACTGATGATAACGCTTCTTTGAGTTTCTTATAAGGACTCTGAGCTGTGTTGGCTTAAACAGAAAGAAATAAGAATCCTTATTCATCTTCATTACATCCAGTCATGACTTTATGTTCAGCCTCAAATGTCACAGGTACAGGACTTTGTCTGATGTTTGCGGAAACTACCAACACACCCACGTCAGCTGAAACCACACTGCTACTCGCGTTCTCGTCCAGTTAATATACTCATGAAATAGTCTAAACACTTCGTGCAATGCTTTTATCTTTAACTGAGGCTAGAAGTCGTTAAGCGTGTATTACAAACCCTACGATGAACTGAATTACTTTCTGAATGCTGTGAAGTGGTCTCAGGTTGAAACAGCAACACACACATCATGCGCTCTCCCTCAGGAACTGATCCGAGCCAGCAGGGTCCCCTCAGGTCACTAGGTGCGCTTCAGTCAGCACCAGCCCTGCTAACTCGCACTCACCATTACGCTAAAAGGATCAGCAATGCTCCTTTCAAAGTGCTCTATCACCTAGGAGC
>SJYC01016370.1:0-16405 GCA_006408675.1 Madoqua kirkii | reverse complement strand
CAGAGACGCAGGCCAAGGCTCACCCAGCTGGCTAGTGCACGGTGACACCAGAACCAGGACCCAAGTCTCCCATTAGCAGGCCAGTGTCACCCCACCGCAGTGCAGGCCTCAGGGGGCTGAGCTCATAGCATCTGAGGACATGGCTTCTCTGTTCCACTAACCAATAATAACTCACTCCTCAGGACACCAGATGGAGACTCAAGAGACCCCACCTCAGCTCTGTGACTGCTGGCTGCTCCAACCACACCTAAACCATCAGATGTTCCCTTAGGTGATCTACTCAACCCTTCCCTGACTACTCAACCAGTTACAATAAACTATTCTTGCCTGTTTCATCTAACAAAATGACAAACTGTATATATCCAGATACCACTTCAAACACATCTTTCTTTTGAGAAAACAATCATCTTTCCCCTCATAACTTGTATCTTTTCCAGTGTTTTGAATTAGCAGCTGCATTGCCAGCCAGGGTTCTTCTCTTTGATAGGCTATTTACCAAATACATATCAAATATACCAGGTTTTGAGTCTTTTCTCTGCAATCCAACTCGGAAGCTCGAGCCAGATGAGAAACGTTCACCATCTCTGTGCATTCCAGCTCCCAGGCACTCATAGCTCAGCCCTCTCTCGTGGAGGTGACACACACATGTACCCCATGTCACTGACCTCGGGGGACACTCACGAGCAACCAGGGAAAACGATGTAGCATACACACCATATACTGCATACAACAGGGCACACATTATCTACATACGTGTAACATTTATGTAACAGTTCACCAAATTAATTAAAGAAACACAAAGATCAGTAACAATTATTACTATGGTTAATAAACTAAACTCTGGTATTCAGAAGGAATCATCTGAAAAAATGATGATGTTTGGTTAACAGTTTATATTTTCATTCTACAAAGTTAGGTACACTTCCTATTAACTCCTAGGTAACAAACCTCTTACTACTCATGGGAGATGTCTGAAATTCAGAGAAAAGTTCAAAATCAATTACATGTAAAACTCTGCCAGATCCTTTCCAACAAGCTTAGCAGATCGAATCCTCCCGATACTCGTGAACATTTCGATGGTGGCGTGGGACAAGTCCTGTGGAAAAGCAAAGACCGAGTAACTCTGTACTTCAAACTTAATGCTATATAGACCTGACATTCATTTACCCAAAGCTGAAGCAAAAGGCTTCCTTATTAATATAGTGATTTTTTACTGTGGATCTTTTTGTGTTATTTGTGTTTTTACAAAACAGTGATTTATGCAAAGTTATCAACTTGTATATAAACTATGAATCATAATAAGGAAAGAAACATAAACTCAGCAGGCATAGAAATATTTTTTTCACTGTATTTTCCACATGCAGGTAACATTTTTAGCATTTTTTCACTCTGAGTAACAGAGGGAACCGCCAGATGCTCTTCAATTAACCGTGACTTGGGAACGCAGGTGGTCCACTGAACTTCTACTGCACTGCATTCTAAGACTGCCCAAATTTAAGTCCTCTAAAATCAACTACAATAAGCCCTGTTTAGGTTCAAACTGTTCCTCTATACAGAAAATCAATCACTAGCCTTATGGCACCCCACTCCAGTACTCTTGCCTGGAAAATCCCATGGACAGAGGAGCCTGGAAGGCTGAAGTCCATGGGGTCGCTGAAGGTCGGACACGACTGAGCGACCTCACTTTCACTTTTCACTTTCATGCACTGGAGAAGGAAATGGCAACCCATTCCAGTACTCGCCTGGAGAATCCCAGGGACAGGGGAGCCTGGTGGGCTGCCATCTATGCGGTCACACGGAGTCAGACACGACTGAAGTGACTTAGCAGCAGCAGCAGCAGCAGCCTTTCTTTCAATTTTTGCTCTACTGAATGAGCAATCCCATGGGGAACAGAACAATAAATATCCAAGGATGCTTCTATGCCCAATTATGGCACTGTGGATACTGACCCACCAACCACTCCAGGTGCATCCACAACTCCCTAGGAAACTGAGGAAACTTAACAGGCCAGCAAGGAGGAGGTCTGCGACACCAGCTCACTCCCAATCCGAAATGCTACAAAGGTAGCCAAGTCTCAGAGACAGGCCCTCTGCCACCAGTGGACAGGGAACACTTGAAATACTTACTAAGTAGTGCTTTTCAAAAGCTTCTACTGATGATAACGCTTCTTTGAGTTTCTTATAAGGACTCTGAGCTGTGTTGGCTTAAACAGAAAGAAATAAGAATCCTTATTCATCTTCATTACATCCAGTCATGACTTTATGTTCAGCCTCAAATGTCACAGGTACAGGACTTTGTCTGATGTTTGCGGAAACTACCAACACACCCACGTCAGCTGAAACCACACTGCTACTCGCGTTCTCGTCCAGTTAATATACTCATGAAATAGTCTAAACACTTCGTGCAATGCTTTTATCTTTAACTGAGGCTAGAAGTCGTTAAGCGTGTATTACAAACCCTACGATGAACTGAATTACTTTCTGAATGCTGTGAAGTGGTCTCAGGTTGAAACAGCAACACACACATCATGCGCTCTCCCTCAGGAACTGATCCGAGCCAGCAGGGTCCCCTCAGGTCACTAGGTGCGCTTCAGTCAGCACCAGCCCTGCTAACTCGCACTCACCATTACGCTAAAAGGATCAGCAATGCTCCTTTCAAAGTGCTCTATCACCTAGGAGCAACTGACTCAATAAAAGGACTGTCTGGCCATATTATCGGAAAAATAAATCCTCTGTAACTGGGCAAGGGTTGGGGGTTGGTGCATTTAAACTTCATGCGGGCTGTACAAAGTCCTGACCAGCTCAATATAAGCCTACCAGAAACTCAGACACAGTTTTAAGAACCCTTATACTTTCTTAAACTATTTCTGACATCTCTTTATGTGATTAAAGGGTAAAATATCCCATGTCTTAATCTGGTCAGCTAATAATGAGTGTAATGTCTCAAATGGTGGGTAGTTTATTGCCAGAATCTGAGTTATACATGCCAAGCACAGCCCACATTCTCAGTGCTTTTGGGTACATTTCAAAAAGTACCTGTCTCGGGCCGCTCGGCTCCCAAACCCGCCAAAAGATCCACGGTCCTATTGAGGTCCTCTGAATTAGGTCCCTTTTCTGACACAAGTCCACACAGATAGCCCAGGGACTTCAGCTGTTGAGATAGACCCCAAATATCAATTAATCTGCTATAAGAACCAGTAGAGAATTTACAAATTTAACATCCATCTAAATGCAAAAAATTTAGCTTTCCTACCCAAAAGATTCTTATCTGGGTATAAAAACACATCTTGATATGATCGTTTCAATCTGAAACCTTCTACATGATCATCCTGGGAGTGCCTCTGACTCTGGTCATTCCCAAGCTGCAAGACCCCCACTCTGCACTGCCACCAAGCTTTCCTGCTGCCACATGGGACCACTGTGCTCATCTGATCCGTGCACGGGTTTCACGCTCACCCTGCTTTGTCTCCACCACTCTCATTTCTGGAGCAAAAGTCCACCTTTAGCACGAGCACAGCAAGTGTCTGATGTCTACTGGAGTCAGACACTGGCAGGGACCCACTGCATCCATGTTGCTACTAAACGCCCCTGAAGCAGCCAGAGCCACAAGGAGGGACCACGTGTGAGGCACTCCCCCAACAGCGAACTCCATCCCCACCCCAGGGGCACAGCCCAGACAGGTTCCCTCTGCACTCTGCAGCTACCTTCTCCGTGGCGTAGCTCACAAGCCCACGGTGTGGGCAATGTTCGAGTCTATCTGCGCCCGGTCACAGCACCCTTCTATCCTCTGCAGCACCTCCAGGCAGCTCAGGAACACCCAGCAGTCCAGGGCACCGGGCGGCACGGAGACCTGGGGGCATAGGTGCGGGCAGTGAGGAGGGTGCTTAGGGAAGCCCCTCCCATCAGCCACCCAGACTCTGCACAACCACAGGAAACAGAAAGGGGAGTGACAACAAGGGCAGTGGCTCAGCTACAGGAGGAAGGGCCGTCTGCGCCCAAAAGCACTCAGTGGCTCACACTCCCGATGATATGGAGGGCCTCAGCAGGGGTTTGATCTCAGCAATGTACTCAAAAGCTTATTAAAGACGCCTGCAAGAAGGCCGACTGTCAGCACGTACTCTGGGTTTGGGAACTGGTCACGTCTCAGTTTAAAGAGCACACACTGTGAAGGCGGGAGGCTAAGGCCTCAGGGGACCACTGGAAAGCACTCAGGTCCCACATCAACACAGAAAGCGGAGCATTAAGTAGGTATCTGATGGTATTTGAGAACTGCTATTAGTATTTTAGGTGTACTTATGTTTGTAAAAATGGATGCCTGTTGCTTGGGGATATAATAAACACTACATTGTCAAATATTCAGAAGTATCTACTGTATGTGATTGGTTCTAAGGTGGGCTTTTCCTCTACACTTCAGGGTCTTTAAAAGAGGAGTGTCTCACAATTGACAGCACCTTCACGCCCACACCTGGCAGTGCAGACTGCCTTTTCGGGGCACTGACGTCACGAGGTGTCTCACAACTGGGGTCCCAGCTCTGGTGAGACCCACCAGTTGGTCCTAGTCACAATGGAGACTAAGAACTGATACCACCATCAGCTGACAGGGGAGGAGCTGCACAAGCTGATGAAACCAACTTCTGTAAGAAAGACTTCTTCAACACACCCTAAGCATACACAGAAGGACCTGGCACCAGCTGGAAAGACCCAGAGAACACTATTAAATGCTCCCACACTTGCTCAATTGCCCAGTCTTTGAAAAAATGAGACAAACTACTTATATCCTTTAAATGAGACATCAGTATGGAAAATAACAACATGATCAGAAGCAACCTCAAAGGGATGTGGAGAGCTGGCCGGTGGGATGCAGTTCAAGGACCCTGTCCAGAGCACATAGCCACCCCGAGTCAAACTGCGGTGCTCCATGGGGCGAGGCTGAGGAGTACCAATGGCCCACAGGGTCTCACCCCAAAGCCACATACCTTTAGACAGTGGCAGGCTGAGTTCCTCTGACAGCCACCCACCCCAGGCCCCACAGCCCGACACAGAGCAAGCCCTGCGCCCACAGGGGCACGCCCTAAGCAAGCTCAAGGCTCGCCAGTGCACCCGAGGCCAGCGGCAGGCTCGGCATCCGGACACTTCACGCACCCTAACGAGAAAGACACGGAGCGCCTCCCCATAGACTTCGGGGCCCTCTGGACAAGCCCTAAGCAAGCTCAAGGCTCGCCAGTGCACCCGAGGCCAGCTGCAGGCTCGGCATCCGGACACTTCACGCACCCTAACGAGAAAGACACGGAGCGCCTCCCCATAGACTTCGGGGCCCTCTGGACAAGCCCTAAGCAAGCTCAAGGCTCGCCAGTGCACCCGAGGCCAGCGGCAGGCTCGGCATCCGGACACTTCACGCACCCTAACGAGAAAGACACGGAGCGCCTCCCCATAGACTTCGGGGCCCTCTGGACAAGCCCTAAGCAAGCTCAAGGCTCGCCAGTGCACCCGAGGCCAGCTGCAGGCTCGGCATCCGGACACTTCACGCACCCTAACGAGAAAGACACGGAGCGCCTCCCCATAGACTTCGGGGCCCTCTGGACAAGCCCTAAGCAAGCTCAAGGCTCGCCAGTGCACCCGAGGCCAGCGGCAGGCTCGGCATCCGGACACTTCACGCACCCTAACGAGAAAGACACGGAGCGCCTCCCCATAGACTTCGGGGCCCTCTGGACAAGCCCTAAGCAAGCTCAAGGCTCGCCAGTGCACCCGAGGCCAGCTGCAGGCTCGGCATCCGGACACTTCACGCACCCTAACGAGAAAGACACGGAGCGCCTCCCCATAGACTTCGGGGCCCTCTGGACAAGCCCTAAGCAAGCTCAAGGCTCGCCAGTGCACCCGAGGCCAGCGGCAGGCTCGGCATCCGGACACTTCACGCACCCTAACGAGAAAGACACGGAGCGCCTCCCCATAGACTTCGGGGCCCTCTGGATAAACTCCTTTGAGAACAACAGACTTTTCAAAACTAATTTCTTCATAAACATTCTTTACCTTTCTTCAAACCTCTCTCCTTTTCTGATATCAGTATTATTGGTCATGGCAAGAGCTGTCTGACCATTTTCCAAGCATAAAATTAAAGACATTCTTTTGTCTTTTCTAAACCTATGTTTTAAAACATAATGCAAACACTGAAAACCCCAGTGTCCTATATGGATCACAAAGGGGCCATGCCCACCACACACCTCCCAACACATCACTGGTGCCTCCTCGTGAACTCATACACACGAGATCAACACGCAGGCATGTCTTGGGTCTGACTCCTCCAGCTGGACTCTGCGTCCACAGCCTCAGCCACTCCAAGTTCATTGATTTCTGCTGCCACACCCGTCTGCGGTCCGCGTAGACAGCAGTGACTGCCTCCCTCGTACAGGACGGGCATTTGGGTTATTTCCAGGGTCTGGCAGTTACGGGAAGGCCACCACGAGCGTCCCATCACTGCCTCCTGGACAGAGCGGGAACAAATCACAGGCTCACAGGCAGCACAGGTTTGGCTCCAGTAGATGTTGCCAAACAGCTTTCCTAAGATGGGTGCCCATTCCTACTCTTCTCGTCAAGGAAAGAACTCCAGGTGCTCCCTGCTCTCACCAACACTGATCAAGCCCTTCCACTTTAGCCACTTGAGGGGGGAGTGGTAGATTTCACTGTTATTTTGGTTTGTATTTCTCTATAATAAATGAGACTGAGCACCTTTTCATCTGCTTACTAGCCAACTGGCTATCTTCATTTGCCTACTTTCTATTGATTTTTCAGTCTTCTAAGCTGATTTGTAGAGGTTCTTCCCATACTCTGGGTAAGAGTCCTTCTTAACTATATAGCCTATGGGCTTTTGTGCCTTCCTGGTCGCCCTGTCACCCGCGCTCCGTGGTGCTAATGATGATGAAAGGCTCTGATTTCCGGCTGGCCATTTTCCACACTCTTCCCTCCTGGCCAAAGCCTTTCTGTCCTACTTAAGCAACATTTGCTAATCTCGAGGTCATAAAGATACTTTCCCACATTATCTTTCAGAAGCCTTGCTTTATCTTTCATAAAATAATAATTATTTGTGGGTGATATGAGATTCAGTTGACTCAGACCCATTTATTCATTGAATCCATTTATATTCCATTTATTCAAAGTCTACCCCAGTGCCTTTACTCCGCCTCAAGTTTCTCCCCAGGTCTCGGCTGAGTTTCCAACTCTTCTCCACATCTCCTCCTAATTGGGAGCTTCTCTTTGCCCTCACCTCTCACAGCACCCCAGCTTTAAACCCAAGGGTGGCTCCCACTAGTTGTAGAAAAAAAGCCAACTCTCAAGGTGATGTATGTTTTCAAACCTGGCTTCCAAGACCTCTGGGGCCTCACCTCCATGTCCTGCCTCAGCCCTAAGTTCTACCAAGACTAAGCGCCTCGAGAGTTCCTTCTCAACAGTGAGTTCTCTGCCTGGAACTCACTCTCTGCCCGCCACCCAGGCCATGTCCACCTGGTGGGTCCAGACTCAGCTCACGGGGTGAGGAGGGGTGACGTTGGTCTGTCGTGCTCACTGCTAAAGACACAGCTCCTAGAGTGCGTGCTTGGCTAGCACAAAACAGGTGCTCAGCGAGTAACTGCTGAATAAATGAAACTTTAAAACCCAGCTCACACAAGACCACCTCTTGACCCCCACCCCCAGACATGTCAGGCAGTGTCCATGCACCCACACAAGCTGCCCCTCTCACAAGCTGCCCCTCTCTCCTTGATTCCACACCCACCTACCCCACCCCACCGTGGAACAGCTTGCTCTGATGGCCCAGCATCTCTGGGCTCTGACAGCCCACTCACACAGCTGGCTCTGTGCACAAACTGTGGGTTTCTTGAGGTCAAGCAGGACTCGTTTGTTCCTCACCTGTGGGCCCTCTCTCCCCTCACCACTGTGTGTAGTCAGCTGCTTTCTGAATGGTGCTGGGCAGTTTCTTCTCTAACCCTTTCCCCCCCTTCCTAAGGCTCATCAGCTCCTATCGACATCAGCGCCTTCCCCGGTTGCCTCCCGCTCTGTCCCCTCCCACTCCTCTCACAGTTCGGGTTCTCCCTCAGGGCTCAAGGTCACATGATGAGCAAGTACTCGTGGACCCTGAGGTTCGCTCCTCTGCAAAGCCTCTGTCTGTCCTCCGTGGGGCCTGAACCCAGGAACGCCAACGCCAGCTGGCAGGCCTGGATGGCAGGCCTCGTCCATCCTGGTCGTCGGCCTGCAGCTTCTGCCACACACAGTCTGGGCGTGGGCCTCTCACGCACAGAGCTGGCCAGGCTCTAGATCCTGAAGAGTCCTGATCCCTCTCGGCCAGCCCTGTCTAGGAACATAATCAGAACCTATGCTGATAAAAGACAAGCCAGTACCGAGAAAAACACATTAACACAGAAATCCTTTGGGTAGTCATTGTAACAAACATAAAACGACATTCTAGAAAATATCTTCCTTAAATTGTTCTCACTTACCAATCTGGTAAAGGTGAAAATATATACACACATTACTTTTTTTCTTACCAAAGATGCAGGAAAAGAGTATTACTAGTGCAACTAAAAACGGGACGATCTTTCTAGAAGACAATTTGATGATGCACACTAAAAGCGTCAAAGACAAGTGCAGTCTTGAACTAGCCATCCTACGTGTGAATGCACTGAATAAGGGTGACGGACAAGGATACACACTCCCGCAACGGCAGACACTGCTGAACAATCCCAAAGTCCAAACGGTCCTTCTACACACAGAAAGACCACAGACCAAAGAAAGAACCTCTTACTTTAGAATAAGCAGTGACATTTTCTTCTGCAGATCTGTCTGTATTTTCCAAATTTATGCAGGGAATACACTTCTGGTAAATGGGTGTGTGTGCGTTGGGGGGGGGTTAAATGTTTAGACAACAAAGAGATACTCTGTGACAGAGTCATCTGAGCCCCCACAGACCTGACGCAACTTTAGGGATATCGCTCCTGACGCCAGCAGCGCTGTGGGCAGGCGCCCTTTCCACGTTCACACACTGCCAAGCCAGGAGCTGGGCCCCCGCCTCAGCAGGCACCGCTGGGGGTGACAACCTCAGGCCGCACCACAGAGGTGGCATCTGGCCACTTCAGCGTCCCCTACTCTCAGAGAAGATACTATAAATCAAATGATGCACCAACAAGGAGTCACCACAACTTGCTTTACAAACCACAAAGCAAACACAGGCATTTTCTGCAAAAGAAACATCACAATAGCAAATCCACAAAATGGCCGCAATACATACGCTTTTGGCTTAAAAAGGATAAATGACCAAACTAACCCTAGAGCCACCACGTACTGGCCCAACCTGCAAGCTGCCTGAGGACTGGCTCTGCAATGGCAGTTCTGCCCGGTTCTGTGTGGGGGAACCCAAGTTCTACGCTGGCCTCTGGCCATGGACTGTCAACAGCAGTCACCAGAAAGAAAGCTAGCAGACACAGGAAATGAGTTCTAGTTTTGAGAGCGGAATCAAATATGCAGAAAAAATAAATAATTTTGAGTCTTGAATTTTCATTGTCTCCATTAATAACTTAAAGAAATTCTAAGAATAAAACTTATCCACTTTATTCCCAACCACAAAACTTCCTTAAGATATAAGGACCACCCCCAGCTGCCAAAACAACCTAGAAGAGAGAATCTCAGATGAGAAAGGAGAGAGAGGAGTTCTGTGTCTGACGACCCACATGCCCCCTCCAGTGAGAACACCATCACTAGGTCCTAAAGAGCCCTCCTGGGTGACCCCAGTTTGAAGGTGCCAAGGCTGGACTACTTGGGCTGTTAATACGCTTCCATGTTTCTCCCTGACCCACTAACCAGAGAAAATCTCTCAGTTAGTAAACGTCTAGGCCCCATGAACACAGGCAGCCCTGTCCCATTAATAAAGCAACCCCCTCAGCCCTGGCGTCTGTACAACTAGAGCGGAACAGCCAAAGGAGACTATCTCAACCTACTTGATGACAGGTGGCCACACAAGTGTTCTTTTTTTCTCATGTGCTCGATTAGATGTCCAAAGAAGAAAAATAATTTGATAAAAAGTCCTAAATTCTCAAGTTTGTGACTCAGCTAGGCTAGGCATCTCTTCTTTAGAAATTAGCAAAACAGTTTATCTTATTGAGTCTGTTATTTAGCTTTTTAGGGAACATAAAACAGAAATGTCTATGATATGAAAAGTACCCCTACCACCAGTGCCCTGGGTCTTCATTCACTGTGCCCCCAGAGCCCTGGTGTGGAGCCCAACAGAAACGACTACAGCCTGCCGGGAGGATCTGAGTCTGTGATGAGTTAATTATGTTACCTGTAAGTCACCTAACCACTCCCATACCCACTTTTCTCCTTTATAAAATGGAATTAGACTACCCTCTCAGTTCTTAACCAGGGAGTGGGAGTGGGTGCCTAAGAATCCTCTGAAAGTATATGTAAATCTGGAGTGTGTATATGTGCAGTTTCCCATGTAAAGAGGTCACTAAAACAAAAAAGGTGAGAACCCCCGGAACGGACAGTCATTAGAGCTCCCCTATCTCACTAAAATGTTTACAACGCTACGGGCAGGAAAAGAGTCCAGAGCCCTGGGGGATGTTCATCTAGAAAAACAAGTGTTTCACTACAAATGAACACCTTCAAGCTGTGTTCCTTCATACAGGCATGCACACGTGTGTAACATACCTCCATTAAACTGTGAGCTAATGATTAATGTGCACAGCGTGCTGTGTGTCACTCACATTGTTACCGGCGTGCTCGTGTGCAAATTCATGTACCTGAAAGGACAGCTCTGAAAGAAAGCAATCAATACCTATGAAAGCTGGTTCTGCGTGTCCCCCAGGGGAGTGATCTCATCAGTGAGGCCCAGCTCCCACAGAGCAAGCCAGGGTTACCGTAAAAATTATACTGAGAAACTGATCTAGGAGACTCACTGTGGGCCAGTGTGAACTGCACTGTGTTGAGAGCAGAAGTTGTATTTTCTAGCAATTACTTAATCGGGTCTACGCCAACAGTCAGGAAGCGGGTAAACGGGGAAAAGAGACGACTCACTTCCAAGAGCTTCAGCTCCTGCACACAGCTGTGCAGCAGTTCTAGGGCGCGCTGAGCCACCTCCCACGGCCTCTGCAGGAAGAGGAGCAGGGTGCACTGGCGAGAGAACAGGTAACTGCGCAGATCTAACAGGGTGGCTTCTTGCCTCTGTATCAATTCGCGCTTCTCCATATCTATGGGCTTTCGGAGGATCAATCCATTCCAGCTCTTCACCGGCTGGCAGAAAAAAGTCAGCCAGTTGGCACCATCTAAACAAACACACATCGTGAAAGGCACTGACTGAAGATTGCTTCAACTCACTGTGTGGGACCGTGAGCCCTAGGGGACCGAGGAGCGGCTCAACTGCTGTTCAGCTCGAAGCACCAGCCCCCCCTTAAGGCTGTGGGGAGCCCAGCAAGGGACATAGGACAGGGGCTCACTACAAGGACACTCACTCGGCAGCTGGCATAGGGGGACAGGACAGAGGCCACAAGGCACAACACCATTCCAGGCCCCGAAGGTCATGAACAAGCCAGGATGCGATCAGGCCACTGGACCGAGGGTCGGGGACACCTCAGGCTCCACCATCAGTCACCGGGAGGAGGCATGAGGCCCAGGCGGGAGCGTGCTATGGGGTTCCTCCCTACCATGTGCGGGGGGAGCAGCCTGGCCACAGGACAGTCTTTATCTTTTCTCATCTCGACACTCTTCCAGACGTGTTTAAGCCTCCTGCCTGCCTGCCACTCAACTCTGTCAACATCTGAGTCCAGCTCCCAGAGGAAGGGCCCACAGGCACGAGGAAGACATAGCAGTGGGAAGCAGAGGGAACCTTCTCTAATGGTTAAGAGATTTCCAACAAGGCTCCCCGATTCCCAAAGACTGAAATATGGTTTTAAATTAAACACAGCATCTACAATAACAGGGTCATTCAATCTAATGGAAAAAAAACTTTTTAATCTCCTTTCTCTCTCACAGCCACCTCCCTGGACACCCACATCTACACTGGCAGGGAGGCACTGCTTCCTGGCTGCAGGGCCAGCAATGGCAACAGAGTCCCTCACTGACCTGCGCTGAGACTCAGCGGCTCACTGCCCATAGAGTGAGGTGTCCCCCCAGCCGTCAGGCCCTTCCTCAGCAGATCCCTCCGCTGGGGGCCCATCCTCAGCACTTTCCTAGTTTCCCCGTTTGGTCAGGCCTCTCTCCGAGGACCTCTTAGGGCCCAATCTGACACTAACCAGCCTTACCGCCCCCCTCCCCCACACCTGCATCTTCTGCTCAGCCTGAACTTGCCACCCTTACTACCTGACTCTAGGTGACATACTTGTTTTTCCATATGTCTCCCTTTCATGTAAATTCCATCAAAGAAGGAATTTTGTTGTGTTCCCTACTGTATTTAGAACAGGGAGGGCTCTCAAGAAATATACGTATGAAGGAACAAAAATGAACCACCTTATCATTCACTGTAAAAGCTGGTCCAGGCTTACTTTTGGCTTTTAAATTGCCCCAGGTTTATTTTAAAACTGAGAGAACAAAGAAACTATGTGAACTATAATGTAAGAAACATGTAAGCTATTTGAGACACACACACATATATATATGTATAATATGGGTATGTAAGATATAAGAAATGTAATTTAACTCCCTTTAAGTTTTCAAAATCTAATCAGTAAACTGCTTTAGTTATATGCTTTTCTCTGTGTCTCAGCAAAGTAAGAGATCCAAAGCTGAACTGCATGAAAACTGCCTGGAAGTGGGCCTCAGTGGGTGACATCGCATCACTCTGAGAACCAGGGCAGGGCCCACAGGCCAGGGAGCCACCCCTGCACCTCATTCCCTACAGGTCTCCTAGCAGACACGACAGTGGCTCCTGAGAATCATGCCTCTCTTCAGACACCGTGACAATGGTTCTCAAAATAACCCCCAATAAAGATGTCTATTATGGCACTGCTTGTGGCAGCAAGAGCGGAGACAACCCAAATGCCAGCACCAGGGGTGGCTGAATCAAGTCTAAGGAATCCACACTGTGAAGCACTCTGCAGCTACTGCAGAAACAGCTTAGCACCTGACCCGTCAGCCTGAAGAGATGCCTGCGATGGACTGCTAGTAAGAACAAGCTACAGACAAATGTCATGATAATGTGATGCCATTTCTACCCAAATAAATACCAAGCAAAAAACAGTGAGCACAATTACAAACTTTTTTCTTTGTACATGGGTCACTGTGCTTATTTCGTATTTTTAGCAAACTTTAAGACATCGTTAAAAAGATGAACACCCTTTACAATGGTGTCATGTAAGACTCACTGTAGTGAACACTCAACTAATACACAGACACCCTCTTAACCAAAGAAAAAGGTCCCCCACACCATGTTAGCAAGGAGGCACAGAATCGGGAGCATCCCTAGACAGCTCAAGCCTTAGAAATGACACTTTACATGTAGAAATGACACTTTACATGTAGAAATGACACTTTTTATCTGAAAACAACACCTCCAACACTTTCCTTCCTCAAGATGCTTCCACAAGTGTGACTAACACCTGACTCTCCTTTCATTCCCTATAGCAACCATGGGAATATATTCTGCATAATCTATTTTTTAAAAAACACAGAAGATGATTTCATCATTAGGTAAATAATAGCAGCTTCCATACTAGTTAAAAGTGGGGAAAGCTATGGTGAGAAAATAACTTGTTTCTAAAACTTCACTACTCACCCCCAGCACCAAAGTTGACAACATACTGAGAAAACAAGGCGTCCAGTTCATCGTACTGCACCAGAGCGTCTTCAAACTGCTGCAGCATCTCAAAGACAAAGGCAAGCTCCTCCTAGTCACCCAAAAAAAGTTTAAAAAGGAAAACACAAAATTATAAATCAATGTTTTGAAACAAGAAGCCACGAAAGATCACAACAGAGAAAAGCAAGCAGCATTCTGAATAATGTTCATGCTAAGAAAAAGAAAATCAAGTTAATGACCATGTACAGACAGAAGCAGGAAAAGGCCAGCATGACTCCTGGAGACCCTCTGTGACGTGCCAGCCGGGGTGCTCGGCCTCTCGTCCTTGGTACTTCCCTTGCCTTCCCAGACACACATCTTTACTCAGAATTCTGCTCTATGGAACAGCGGAATCTTCTCCTTCATTCACTTATTAAGCTCACTACCTCTTTATATCTATGGAGACTCAAGGACACTGTTCTGTCCCACAGGTGCATCTCTGGTCTGTTGTTGCCCATTCTGCTGCACACTCTGCTCCTGCTTGGGTGGCAGGAGGCCCCTGGCGGTGGTGTGTGTGGAGGTTTTCAGACCTCCACCTTTTTCTTGAGCACCTGCTTACTTTTTGCTTCTACAAAATATTGTATTTTCCCTACATTAGCCCTGGAATCAATCATGTCCACAAGGAGCCCTGGCAACTTTTATTGGAGAATGCAGTTTAGAAACCAAGATCTTAGCACTAAGTCTGCTCACTGTTACTGAGGCGTCATTTCTTCCAGACCCCATCAGAGGAGAGAGCAGAGCAACATTTACATGCACACGTATTAACCCTCCACCACACATACATCAATATTTCTGAATCTATTTATCCAGCCATCCAGTTATCCAACCACGAGTTCACACTGATTCTAAACCAAAACCACTGTGTTCATTTGGACTCTTCTCTTTCCTTGTCACTACTCTTAGGAAATAAATTTAATAAGATCGAAGGGTAAAGAGACAGGGTAATCTGAAAGTTCTGTCACAGTCAGTCATACAGGGAATTATAAACACGTTCAAACTCCCTTGTGTTACCCAAATCCCCAAATATTACCATGACAGGAGCATCAGAATAAGAAACAAACTTTAAAATTTCTAATTAGGGTCTTTTATTTATTCAAGGTACAGTATTTCTTCAGTAATTAATATACAAGTGATATTTAAATATGAAAATTATGAAATATGAAAATCATGCTTTTCCAAGCAAAACATGGTGAACAAAGAACAAGGACCCTAGCAGCAAGGAGGGTCTCCTCCCCCAAGCCCCTCTGTTTCACATCACTTTGTTCACTTAACATACTCTTCCTCTTAAAAAATAAGAGAACTGATTATAGACCACAATTTTTGGAAACCTAAACACTTTAAGCTAGACTAAAGAAACCAGCTTAAGACAATCTTTCACTGGAACCCAAAGTTATAAAACTATGGAGGAAACATACTTGGGACTCAAGTAATTAAACCACAGCGCCAGGCAGGCAGACATCATCAGGGTCATCACCAGTGATGGGCTCCATGGCCTAAGCCAGGTCCACGGGAGACAACCAGGGGCCCAAGACACTAACAGAACCAGAACGGCTCTGAGGACAAGGTTATTTCATAAAAGGCTAGATGCCAAGCTCTGAAGCAGCGAGGCAGCTGACACAGGAATTTCTCAGGAGACCATCTCCGATCTTCCTTAATAAGCCAGGAGAATGAAGCTGGCCCCTACACTGTCATCTGGTCTTATAAGCTACGTCCATATGAATGACTGTAAGACAGCTGCCTTATTCACAAGAATGAAGAGGGAGGGAAAGAGAAGGAAGTAGTCTCACTCTGTGTAATCACTCAGGTACCTGCACCATGAAGTATTCACAGAAGCTCCAGCCTGGCTCGGTCCTCTTCTCCCTCAAGGTTCTCATGTCATCCTCAAACTTGCCTAGGTTTTTTGTGAAAGACATAAGAAGCAATGTCCTGAGTTTGGTCAGGAAGGCATTCCAGGATTCCTGAGTTCGGGAGGAGTCCTTCAGGGGATCGGAGAGCACGACACACCTGTGAAGACATGAACGACTATGCAGAAAACACTCCAGCACAGAACCACTGTCCAACAGCGACCACGTTCTTGGGCTGCAAACTGGCTTCCTCCCTCCTCTTCCTTTCTTCCCTCTAGAACTGGTGAAAAACATTAGGCAGGTGATGAGACATCACATGAGGAAATGGTTTCATCGTGAGCTGGTCTAAGGCCACGTAAGCAGTCAGTGAGTGCTGTTACGAGAGAGGTGCTGTGGATGGATGGGGGGTTATGATGAATCACAAGACTCAGACCCTGTCTACAGAGTGCACTGGAAAATAAGGTGACTGTGCCTCAGTTCCCAAACCCCGGGTGCCCTGCCCACTTTAAAAACCTCTTTGGGTTCCCTGTGACTGACAGATGTTTAACATGGTACCTGAGGACCATGACAACATGGACCAGCCCGGTTGTCTAGCTCTGACTCCTATTCTCTCCAGTTCAAGCACACTCAGCTTTTCAGGCTCTCCTGTCTTTCTACCCAACACCTTCCTACTCACCCTACACAACCCTGCTCAGCTGACACAGCCTCCCCCACCCCCCCCCCCCCCCCCCCCCCCCCCGCCCCCCGCCCCCCCC